>OX155960.1:21094138-21254997 GCA_944548615.1 Micropterix aruncella | reverse complement strand
TATATATATATATATATATATATATATATATATATATATATATATATATATATATATATATATATATATATATATATATATATATATTTATATATATATATATATATATATATATATATATATATATATATATATATATATATATATATATATATATATATATATATATCTAACTAACCTAACCTAACTAAACCTACCGAAATTTAGGTATTCGACGCTTCTTAATGTGCTTATATCTCACTTATTTAGATAGAGCAAAGATTTTACAGACTCGGAATAAGTGTGATGAATATAGTGGGGTGACAGTAGGTACATATTTAATATATGTATATAGAAGGGTTTGCTAAACTGCATAAATATAAGTTTGTGTTGCAGGAAGGAAGATAAGATTAGTTTTTAAGATAGATAGGTTTAGGTGACCTTTCGCCGGTGCGGCTCCTAAAGATACTTTCATGGTCGGAAGTCATGGGTATCCGCTCAACTCATTTAAAAGTAAGGCATTCCAGGATTCGACCCCGGGCCTCCTTCTTCGTCAAGTAAGTGACTTTTTTATTATTATTTTTCCATATGGCATCACCCTTCTAAAGACTTCTTATATATATGACCAAGTTGTTATGTCAATTATTAAAACAACAATAATTATTATTATGTACCTACTTTTGTTTACGAGATAAGGCGGCTAAATTTAGAGCGTTCGTCGTTGTTTATTTCTTTTTTTATTTGTGAAGACGAGTCGCCCATTAAACAGCATAATAATCTTTGTGATACATGCCAACTGGCTGGCGTTATCTGAGCGATTTCCAACATTGATGCTGCCATGTCATTATGCAAATATTCCCGAGGAGATGAGTTTATTTTTTAAAGTGTATTCATCGAAAGAATATACTTATTATACTTCTGGGAATATATGCAGTTTAGCAAAAAATCTGACATCAGTTTTTAAAAACTAACTCAACCTACCGCCAATATCCTTTCTAGGATCTGGCCGAATTTGAGGGCCATGACTTTTCAAATATTGTACCAATTTAAATGACTCAAAAAAGTAGTCTTATTGTCAGGTTATTTTATTTGGTATTATATTTGTACCTTTAATTTTTAAATGCGTGGCGTAGCTGTAATTTGATTATTTAACATTTTACCGACAATTTGAATATTACCTATCTTTTCGAATTATTGACTATTTCAAATTTTAGGCTTCTATTTTGATTATTTATATTTATAGTTTGACAATCTAGTAGTTAAATTCTTGACTACCTATGTATGTTCAGTAAAGAGTAGTAACGAGACTTACTACCTAATCCAATTATTTTGACATGACCAAGAGCGGTTTTTAGCCGTCAATTGGACACGACAAAAATGTAATGTATGAAGCTTTTTTTAAAAAAAACTAGCCTAACCTTCCGCCATATCGCTGTTTTTGAATCGTTTTTTAAACTAACCTAACATACCGTCATATAATGTAGGTGTTTGGTGCGTCTTTAACCGCTCTCTATATATATTTTTCTCTAGATTTCTCAATAATAATGCTTGTTTAAAATATTGCAGACAAAATATACAACGGTTTATATAAGTTGTTTTTTAACGGTTTTATATACATTTGTATATAATAGGTATATAATTTATATATTGTATAGGTAGGTATATGCATTTGTATATAATGTATAGGTATATAATATGCATTTGTATATAAATATAATTTATATATTTTTTAATTATGATACTATAACGGACGTATCACATACCTACGTTCGTATAGGCAGGGCGGTTAAACGCCTATATCTCACTTAGAGATAGAGATAGAGCATAGATTTTATTAATTCGGAATCAGTGGGATGAATATAGTGAGGTGTGTAAACGTCAATATAGTGACATTAACCGACCGATTATTCAAAAAGTAGGTAAATCCTTGTTTTTTCGTATTAGATATCTCAATAACAATAGGTAGGTACTTGTTTAAAATATACCAGACAATATATATAGCTGTTTATATAAGCTGTTTTATATAAATTTGTACATATAGGTATATATATATATATATATATATATATATATATATATATATATATATATATATATATATATATATATATATATATATATATATATATATATATATATATATATATATATATATATATATATATATATATATATATATATATATATATATATATTGATATTTTAAGTGTGTAAATTTTTTTCAATTATTTTCAATAATATATAAAATTAGATTCATGAAAAGTTACTTATCTGGGGTCCTGGTGGACCAGAAACATTTAAACGATAGTTAATGTCCTCTTTAAATACTTAGGGCAGCGGCACCTGTTTCCGCAATTGATAACCTATGATGTTCTTAGTTATTGCAGCCGAATTACTGTATGCCCTTGGATGTAATAAGTATAGGAGGATGGTTTCTGTAACAGAAATGGATGTTAGTAACTTATTTTAGAAGAAATTTATGATTGAGAATATTTCGACACTAGTCGTATTCATCTCTATGACATTTCTGATAGAACAATTTTTTCAAAATTTAAATTTAAAAAAAACTGAACATAGAGAAATGGGTTAATAATATTTTGCAATATCGTTATAAATGCACTATAACCGACCTTGAAAAACATTATTAATAATGATTTTTAAATGAAAAATATTAATAAGCTTTTAATGAATATGTCTGAACAAATATAATTACTGTATTAATTTTGCCTATTCAGACCGGGACCCTTGCAAGCGCCTAAAATATTTATAAAAGCCAACTCTTTATTATTATTATATTTATTACTTTATTTATAAAGCTTAGAAGCGATTTCCCATTACCTTAATCAAAGGCCCAGTCCCCAAATTCCTTCTACAAATTTTCTTTGTAAGTTGGCTGAATTCGTCCTCACTAAGAATGCTTTTTCTTTTGAGGATGAATTTTATCTCCAAATTAAAGGTACAGCAATGGGAACAAGAATGGCTCCTTCTTATGCGAATCTTTTCATGGGGTTATTAGAAAATAAATTTCTTCTTACTCAAAATTTACAACCACTAATGTGGTATAGGTTTATTGATGATATTATATTGTTTTGGCCACATGGACATGACACACTCACTGACTTCCTTACAGATTTAAATAATTTCGGACCCTTAGATTTTACATACACTATATCAGAAAATCAAATTACATTCTTAGACGTTGATCTAACTCTATCCGAAGGCACCATTAAAACTGCAATTCATATAAAACCTACAAACAAAGAGCAATACCTACATTTCGATAGCTGTCATCCGTTTCATACCAAAAAGTCAATTCCATATTCAATGTCCATTCGCGGACACCGTTTAATTAATAATAAAGAAAATCTAGATAAGTACCTTTCTAATCTTAAAAAATCACTAATAGAAAGAAATTATCCTGCCTCTTTGTTAGATAAAAATATAATAAATTCCGAAACAAAATTTTCACCTAAACCTAAATTGGTGTCAAATTTAAATCAAAATAAAATCTTTCTAAGTACTACTTATTTTCCTGGCACTGAGAAACTGCGACCAATTTTAGCAGATTTATTCCCTATTATAGCTAACGACCCATCAACCAAAGGTTTATTAGATATACCACCAATTTTATCATTTCGAAAACCTCCTAATTTAAAATCAATACTTAATAAAAATAATCGAAATTATCTTAGTACTAACAAAAATTTGGGCCTACAACCTTGCGGTCGATCACGTTGTAAAACATGTCCTTTATTAGATCGAAGCATTTATTTTACTAGTCCTAACACTCCCAACAGTTACAGAGTTCCTTTTAATAGTAGTTGCATTTCAAAAAATATTGTATATCAATTACTTTGCCAGACCTGCAATGCATTTTATATTGGGGAAACAACTACACCTCTTAGCATTAGGTTAAATAATCACAGGGCCAGCGTAGGCAATGAAAGTCAACTTCCAATAGCATTGCATGCTAAGGCACACAATTTAACTTTTGATAATTGTTTTAAAGTAAAAATTATTAAGTGCCTTGGCGATAACGCTAAAGAAAGAGACGTTAAATCTTGGGAGTTGGCTTTTATAAATATTTTAGGCGCTTGCAAGGGTCCCGGTCTGAATAGGCAAAATTAATACAGTAATTATATTTGTTCAGACATATTCATTAAAAGCTTATTAATATTTTTCATTTAAAAATCATTATTAATAATGTTTTTCAAGGTCGGTTATAGTGCATTTATAACGATATTGCAAAATATTATTAACCCATTTCTCTATGTTCAGTTTTTTTTAAATTTAAATTTTGAAAAAATTGTTCTATCAGAAATGTCATAGAGATGAATACGACTAGTGTCGAAATATTCTCAATCATAAATTTCTTCTAAAATAAGTTACTAACATCCATTTCTGTTACAGAAACCATCCTCCTATACTTATTACATCCAAGGGCATACAGTAATTCGGCTGCAATAATCGAACATCATAGGTTATCAATTGCGGAAACAGGTGCCGCTGCCCTAAGTAGGTATTTAAAGAGGACATTAACTATCGTTTAAATGTTTCTGGTCCACCAGGACCCCAGATAAGTAACTTTTCATGAATCTAATTTTATATATTATTGAAAATATATATATATATATATATATATATATATATATATATATATATATATATATATATATATATATATATATATATATATATATATATATATATATATATATATATATATATATATATATATATATATATATATATATATATATATATATATATATATATATATATATATATATATATATATATATATATATATATATATATATATATATATATATATATATATATATATATATATATATATATATATATATATATATATATATATATATATATACATAATTTTGATTTTATTTTTATATAGGTACCTACCTATGATAATATAGCGGACGTATCACTTACGTTCGTATAGGTAAGGCGGTTAAAACATCTTTCATACAGAAGAGTTTGCGAAACAACATAAATACCTACTTTTAATTACAAAGAAATATCAGGATCCATTTTGTAATTTTTTACTTATGAAATAATATAGGATTCATGTTATTTTTTTCATTCCATGCCCAGTAGTAAATGATAAAATATTTATAACTAATTAGATATGCTTATATAAAGTTTAGGTAAAGAAAATTAAACCTAAATAAAACACATGAAATAATGTGGAAATCCGAAGGATAAAATGCTAAAGTTTCCAATTTTAACTAAAGGTAACACTAATGGTAGTGGGTGTAAACTTCAATAAAATTTGATTTTCATCGGTATTAATCTTTATATGTTCGGTACCTATATCTGGATATTGATAATAAAATGTCGAGAATTTGTAGAATATTATGCATATTTGTAGAACATTACACCAAAAAAATATTTCTACAGTTGGTACCAGGAAGCTTGAATATACAAAAAGTCTATCGATTTGTGCACCATGGAATTAAATGGTGAGAAGTAGAAAATACTTTGGCTTTAGTTAGAGGTAATCGTTATTTTATTCGTAAGCTACCTTATAATATATTAGGAATAAGAATCTTTGATACGGCCAAAATTCAAGGTAGGTACCTAACTAGATATAAATAGGTAAATATATTTTCTTTCCTAAATTACCCAGCTATACTTGAAGTATATTAAAATATTTTGAATTTAATACCAAGTGGTATACATAGGTATCTATATTTAGTTATTGTGCAGCATTAGTTGGTGATGAAGGAAACTCAAAATTTATATTTTATCAAAATGGAAAATTAAAATTTATGAATAGGAAAAATAACTAAATAGATTAGCAATAAATAGAAATTAAAGAAACTTTTTTAAGTATGTTTTGAGAACACGTGGCTAAATTAACTACCATCAGTAGGAATATGTAGTTATTTGAAGAGTATGAATATTTAGGTTTAAATTTGTAGAACGAAACTGGGTAGCCTTTGTCGCTGAAAATAGAGGCGATGTATACGATTCTATATTTGGAGATCGCTAAGACCGCATGCTGCGACCACTCCCAATCAGAAAAAGTCCGCATAAGCGAGCAACAGAGCAGACTAAAATAGCCGAAATAAAAAACTCTTACCTTTTTTATTTCCGCAAACGGCGACACTCTTTGTCACATTCAATTTCATGAAGATGCACTCGACTGTCCACTATTGAAGTTTTGAAACACCGATTGCAGTTTGAAATTAACGGCTGCACCGCGCCGCGCGGCGGACGGCGGAGAGAGGAGCCGGACAGCGGACCTCCTCCGGCCGAAGACGGCATACTAAAGAAGCGTCTCGGCCGCGCGACGTCCGCAGCCGAGTGGGTCCCTCCCCCTCCCGCGCCGCCCGAGCGCGACCGACGCCTGCGCGAGCGCGGTGTCGGAAGGGGAGAGGGGGGGTGCGAGTGAGAGAGATGCCTCCGCGCAGCGCGACGCCGCACCACGCCGCGCCGGGCCTCACCGCGCCGCGCCACATACCACCGTGTAGTTTATACTACAGTCGGACGTAGTAACGGTCACTATACGATACGGCAATAAAACATGTGTGCGCGGCAGAAATGGATAGATACGATCATGCCACGCGCCAGCGGATAACCGAAATGATCAAAACTATATATTTATATGTAACATAAAATGTTTCTTTTAGTTTTTTTTGCGATTTCAATAAAATATGTTTGAGTAGGTACTGCGTTTAAAATATGTTTTAGTATGTACTGCGGTTCAGTTTCTACTAAAAAGTTGACCAAAAATATATACTTGTGTGTACCTACCTACCTACCGACTTAGACAAAAAATGTTCCTTTTAATATTACTTTAATGTTGCGATTTTAATGAAATATGTTTCAGTAGGTATAAGTACCTACTGCAAATACTTCATTTTTACAAATTCAAAAAGAATATTGCAAAACCCGAAACATCACTGCAGTAGATTATTTTAGTTAAACTACATTAAACTACAAACAAAACACAATCTTTTTGGTAATTTAACGAAGATAGAAAAGATACCTACTATTTTATTGCATTCTTTTAAAATGTTGTGTCATGACTGTCGCAAAAGTGGATAGTTCGTTAGCTCTATAACTCTTTAGTGTAATTATAAAAAACCTAATTTTACAGTATAATAATGTAGGTAGGTACTTAGGCTTAAATTTGCAGTAATTATATCTAGAGATAACTACATCAGTCTTTGTTTTTGTACATAATATATATTACGATAGCCGAATAGAGTAAGAATAAAATCAAGAAATGCTTATTATCATCAAGAAATTTGTCTTTTTTTTTATTTCTTTTTCTTATAAAAAAAGAGCGAACGCGCTGTTAAGTAATATATTTATAAACTTTATTATTATCATAATAATTCCGTTAAATGAGCTAAAAGCTGTTATTTTGAAGACATACTTATTTTTAGGAAATTGTCGGTTCTTGCTAGAAGTCATTAAGTTACACTTTACTATTTGGTTTGCTCGGTCTTCTAAAGATTAATTAGGTATATTAAAATGAAGATTTTTATAGAATAACGATTAGGTATAACATCTACATAAAACGCTATTTTAAGACATTTTACGATAAATGTTTCCTTCCACTTGTAGAGGGCACCTAATACTTAAAATTGCAGAGGGCACACAAGTGGGCTGTAAGGCCTTGATTACACGTCAGATTTTTCCTATCCGATAGTCGATTCCGATAGTATGATCAGACTATCGGAAGGCACTCTTGCCATACTTGCTTGAATATTCAATATACGTCCGATCCGATAGTCGGATCGGACGTGTATTGAATATTCAAACAAGTGTATGGAAAAAGCACCTTCCGATATTCCGATCAGAATATCGTAGAGAAAAATCGGACGTGTATTGTCGGTCTAAGTAAGAGACTACTGTAGGAACAATTAATCGGTCAGTGAAACATTTTACCAAGGTACCTACCTGCATTTCCCGAAGAATAAATAAATAAATACTACCCCTATTAAAAAAAACGTTTGAAGGGTTCGAAGACGAACGATCAATGTGTTTTTTTTTTAAATATTTTGGTAATTCTACTTATTTTAAATAAATAGTGATTTAATAATAGGGCCTTTTAGGCAGGCATATTCGAGTGAAAACAAAATATAGTTTATATGTAAACCAAATACATACAGTTATTTCTAAAATAAAATACATTTTACTTTAATTTATACCTTATTAAAAAGTATTACACTTTAATACGTTAAATTGAATTGATCGTTCTTCATCGTAACCCTTCGCTTAATTACTTTATATATAAATTGGGTCTTTTATGAAATAGATAGGCACTAAGTAGGTACATGCCACCATACAATCATTTAAGGCAGTATCTAAGATGGTAAAAATATTACCTTCAGCACTGTTTGCTCATGTCTGTTTATTATAATCTACACTGTCCATCAATAAGGGAATTAAATACTTAAGTACCTATATTGAAAAGTGTCAATGCTTAAATCCGGTGTCACGTTTGTTGGTACGAAGTAAAGAGTGGACACAAATCCGAATATCCGTTAGGTTTACCGGCGTATTTAGCGCTGAGTGTCGATAACAATATTCCGGTCTCGAAAGGGCGTCGGATTAGGCGTGAGGCCCGAGTGACGTCACAGGGCGCGGCGGCGGCACCCTACACAAGCGTCCGTTAGCCGACTGGCGCACGGCGGCCGAGCGCGCGGCCCGCGCGCCCCCCACCCCATGCGAAACTTTTTCCTCGGGGGCGCACGCGCGCGCCCTCTCTCTTTTTCCAAAACCGCGCCCAGAGCCGACGCCGCCGTTTTTTTCCCCTCTCGCTCTGGTTCGCGGTTTTTTTCGCGCCCGCCCGGCCCCACCTCGACGCAGCCGTCCCGCTCTCGCGCGCTATTCGCGATAAAAATCCGGCCACGCCTCGCGTTTTTTCGCCGTCTCGCTCTGTAAGCTCGTGGCGACCCCGGCGGCGGGGAGCGGAAGCTCGCGGTTCGCGTCTCGGGTGCGGCGCGGCGCACAATGCGATCACAACGACATCTAGCGGGCAGTAGCTGGAAAAGCTCGTGGCGACCCCGGCGGCGGGGAGCGGAAGCTCGCGGTTCGCGTCTCGGGTGCGGCGCGGCGCACAATGCGATCACAACGACATCTAGCGGGCAGTAGCTGGAATCTTACGAAACTATGCGGTTGGGATCTTGGCTGAGGGTGCTTTCTTCAACCCTTTAACAACGCCATCTGTTGAGCGTTATGACAGTATTATTATACACACCACAAATTTTAAACTACGTCAACATTTCAAATTTTTGGATATCATTTATAATCTTTAGATTATTATAATCTTCTTATTATCTTATTATAATCTTAGGCTATTTAGCTAGAGGAAATGACCCAATCCACCCGTAAACGGAATTGAAATTCAAATTTCTTTATTAAATCTATAAAGTTACACATATTTTACTTTTAAAGCCATCCTAACTAGGCCTCGCCCGTGCTAAGGTAGGCTTAATGTAACATAAAAGAATGTAGAGTGGGTTAACGTAAATTGCGATATTTTTTCTTTATATACATAGGTAGATTGTAATAAATAAATGTAAAAGCGCACATTTCCTGCGGTTTACGATCCTTCCCAGCCCCCGACGCGATGCTTGACAAGCATGCTTGATAGTCTAAAGAGCCCCTTACAAGTAACATACCTGAATTAAACTGTAAATGTAATGTAGGTAGTTTTTCATATATTTATAAAACATTCTATTTCTGTTATTTCTTATGTCGACGATTATAAAATATTGTTTTTTATATATTAATTAAATAAAAGTCGTAAACTACTATAATTATTTGATTATGACTATTTCATAACTGTGACGATTATGATTATTGTAACCGCTCTTAACTCAATAGTTTCAAATAATTTATTGTAATATTAGAGCCCCGTCCACCCTAGAACAGGCTAGACAAAGTTGGGTGACAAAATCAAATAAGCATATGGGTTAAATTTTTACTGTTCGGTTTCTGTTATTTTTAAAAGCAAAATCAATATTTTGTAGTAATTATTCTTATAAAGATAAATAAATAAATAGATTGATAAGTTTATTTATTTGTCATTTTGAATAATTTTATAAGTGATTATTTGATTAAGTTGATGACTACGATGATTATTATTATTTTAATTGCTTTTAATTTTTATAATGGATTAAATTTATTCATTATATAATTCATATAATATTTTATTGTGACTATGATTATTTATTTATTTCATATGATAAATTAGATTATATACATATTAATTACTAGGTATTTGAGCAATGAAATTTGCATAATATATTCAGTAGATTATGATTGTCATTATTTTTGTTGCAGATACCATGTTTGTGATTATTTTACCAATTCCTTTTATGTAATTTATCTTATTTATTTGTGATTTTGCTTTTAGTATGTACATTATTGTAACTCTTTGTTTATAGAATGTTCGCTCAAGCAAAAGCTATGCTTCGGTTTAATCGGGTCGTAGACATAATTTAATATTGGACTTTAATTTCTTGCTGTGGATTAAATAAATTTAATATAATGATTTATTTCATGCTTCAATTGTAAATTGTTTTTTTTGTGAATTGCCTAAATAAATAAACAAAATTTCTATTTCTTTGTATATTATTGCATGTTTGGGTCAGTTCCTTTACTACCATATATTAGCATGCGGTTTAGAAATTCGACTTATATATATATGTACCCTTTTCTTAGCTGCCATGGCGTCCCTTAATCTCGGCTAAATCTTGCGCTGCGACGGTTTCTGTAACAAACAACAAAGAAAACAAACGTGAGGCTAATGAAGTCACTGTTCGTCGCTTGACGGGCATATTGAAAGCGCCCCGCTGCTTGCTGGGTTAGAATAATTGCACGCACTGACTATAAATCTCAATTAGGCAAATCATGTAATCTTGCGTTTCGGTCCGCGACGCAGGAGGCATCCTGAAAACCAGTTGGTTATGTTTTTTCCATCACAATATCATATACCTAGGTAGGTACCTACCCTAACCTAACCTACACTGAATATTGGACCATAGTGATCATACCAAGATAAGTGGGGAAAGGGGGGGGGGGGGGGCACTTAAACTACTTTTTGGTTAACTTTTTTCGAACTGAACTGTCAACATTTGTACATGATTAGATTACCAAAATACACCATTAGTACTTGAACATAGTTTGTGTCGCTCTTAAATAGACAAAGGGCTCGATTGCGTTTCTTCGTGAACTAAAATAGGAAATTAGTCCGTGTGAACGAGACAGGGCAATACGCTAGAGAGAAATGTGAGTTGACCGTTTGTCACTTTTTCGCATTAAAACTGCCCGCCAAGGTCAAATCTTACACCGCACGAAATATGCTCGAATTTATTCCGGCTAGTATAAGTTCGACAGGTAGGTAGTATTGATCGACGATCGTTCGTTTCATATTCCGCTCTAAGGTATTGCTCTGTCTCGTTTGCTTGGACTAATTTTAGTTTTAATTCACAAAGAAACGTAATCGGGCCCAAAGCCTGTCCTAATAAGACGAACACTTATACAAATGATTATAAAAGACGTCCAATACAAAATATCAGAATTAAATTAGGGAATATACAAGTAAATATATCAAAAAGAATAAAAAAAATTGCTGACTGTACAGAAAGTAAACTATTGTATAAATAATTATTTTTATTAACGTTTTTTAAATGAAATATTTGTGGTTTATGTATTTATCCATATAGATATAAGTATATTTTAGGAATGTACTTAATCAGACCTTTCATTTGACACTAAACATAACATTGTTATGTGAAATATGTTATGTTAATTTATTGACTTTAAGAAATTAGACAACTGCTTATTTTGACAGTTAAGTAAACCCTATGATACTCGGGTTGACATAACTGTTCTAACAATACCACACACTTCTTAATCGGTTCAAGCGTTTAGAAGTTATGGTGGAATAAAGAAACCGAAAACACACATACCTGTAGATGCACCCTGAACACATTACACTCTACATAATCATAATCATAATCATAAGTTTTTTATTCAAAATAGTACGAAATCGTAACTTTTTGACGTCAATAATGCATACAAACATACATAAATGAAAAAAATTAAGATATTGTGACATTACAACAAATTATTGTGATATATAACGTGATATTAATAATCGAGGTAACCATTTTATTTCCAAGGGTCATTTACACAATTCTAAATCATCTCAACCGTTTAAAAGTTAAGGGGGAATAAAGAAACTGAAAACATACGAGTACATAGATGAACCCTGAAAATATTACACTTCTTTTTTGTTGGGCAGTCGTGTAAAAAGGAAATTTTCGCTAGACCATAAAAAAATGAAAACTAAAAAAAAGTTAAAATAAATAATCTACCCACTGAGATACAGTGGGTAGACACACCCACATTCACACTCAAATTCTCTCTCTTGCCCCACCACGCCTCTCTCTCTCTATCTCTATATCTCTCTCTTACAAACACACACACACACACAGAAATATAGAGACATTTGTCCAGAATCACTTGATTCCTAGGATATCAATACGTGGAGATTTGGTGCAAATTCGAAATCTAAATTTTCCTTGAAAACAAGACACTTAGTTAGATATTTCGCGTAATACGAGGTTAGACCTATATATGAATTTAGAATCTAGATCCACCAATAGCAATTATGATCCGAGTTATAAATCCCGATAAGTAAAGTACCATTTTAAGCTCACTTTTTCTGCTTCCTTAATACTTAAAACTTAGGCAGATATTATATTAATAAATTAATAGTTAAAAAAAAACACTAAAACACGCTTTTATAAATGCACGTAAAAAGCACATCATCAGACCTTGAAACCTAATCGTGGTCAAAGTTCATTCCAAGACTTTTCTAACAAGTCCAAACACAGCTATGATACGATGTTCCATCATGAAGTTCCAGTTCATATCTTCCGACTCCATTATCAGATCAGTTCGACAGTACCATATTATTGTATTGTCATCAGAACTACATATAGCTGCCAATTTTAATGACGCTACGATCCTTGGAAGATGGTTAAATTAGTTACCTTAGATTCCATTACATAGTTACATACAGGTCGACCTAATAAAAGCGTGTAAAGAAACGGAGACTAATTGACAACCGACGATTGCTCAAATCATATGATTATGAATGTTGGTTTACACGGTTTTGGTTTAAAATGGTTTATAAATACCATATTCGATGTAGGTACCAATCAAGTAATAATTTACGGGACGCTATTGCATGCATACAAATGGCGCCATTTTAAACGACGATCGTGGGCGAACATAGTCAAACGCCTGTATGCAATCAAACATCCATTTCCAAACACTAACTCAACTGTCTTCAATTCGAATAATATCTGTGCTCTTGGTACAAAACATCTAATCACTTTTTTGTTAAACTGTGTGTTGCTTTTGTCGTCTAATTAAGTTATCTTTTAAATGCAAACAACATTCAATGGCCTTTATTTTATTTTAATTTATTTAACCATTTTTCTAATAGGTACACCTTTCGAAAAAAATCCAGTCAAAGCCCAGGCTTACCTGCTTAAGATGATGATAGGATGACTTTTAATGCGACTTTTGTGGCCATCTTGATAATCTAGAGTCGGCACAGAAAGCCACCCTCTTGGCAATTTTTACATTAAAATATTAGACGTACTTAGTTGTAATTTAATGCATAAAACTACAAAGTCGACTTGAAGTAAAAAACAGACAAATCCTCATCTGCTCTGACAGCAGAGCAGCACTGGACGCTCTGGCTAAAGCCACCACAGAATCTTCTGTGAACTGGGACTGCATGCAGGAGCTCAACAAATTGGGAAAATCCAACAAAATCACCCTAATATGGATACCGGGTCACCAAGGCATACCCGGAAACGAAGAGGCCGACAGACTGGCAAAACTGGGCACACTGGATTGCCCAGTGGAGCCAGCTGTAGGGGTCCCCTTCGCTACAGGTGAGAAAATCATCAGGGACTGCTTGGAGCAGGAACATCGGGCTTCCTGGAAACAGAGTCAGGGATGTCGCCAGGCAAAAGCCATAATGGAGCAACCACTACAGAAGAAAACCAAGGCCCTACTTGACATGAGCAAGAAGAACCTTAGAACCACTATCGGTCTCCTCACCGGACACACGACCCTTAGAGCTCATCTATTCAACCTTGGCTTGACTGAGAGCAAGGATTGCCGAATATGTGGCGAGGAACCTGAAAACAGCATACACATTGTTGGTCGCTGTCCAGGGCTCGCCGCCAAAAGGCACAGTTTACTAGAACGAGCCTTTTTCGAACCCAGCGATCTGCCCAACTTGAAGGTCAGTGACCTACTTGGACTGGTAAGAAGTACCGGGCTACTAGCTGACCTCTGACCTAACCACACAGTGGGTAGTTACAAAAGACCTTACAGATCTAGGTGACATCAAGGGCTGGAAACAAGCCCCCCAATCCTTCTACTACTACTACTACTACTAGTTGTAATATAATATGTATATGTGTATATATCTTATTCGTATATTTCACACGTATGTTTCACATTCACTTATTTTAAAGCTAATTATTTTTAATTATCATTTTTAGGGGTTTTTTTGTTGCATACTCGTACATGTTTTTATATTTCTTGTATTAAGAGGAATTTGGTTGAATAAATGAGGGATTATTCAATTTAATCTTCTTTGTTTTTATATAAAGGTTGCGAAAAGGAGGGACTATTAGCCGTTCCTCAGTCTCAAAATATTGAAGCATCTTGTACATCGAACTATCTCGTGTCATCGATTAAATACCAATTTCAAAAAGTAGCTCAATAATTCCATTCAAGAAAAGTTAATGTAGGAATTGATCAAAATATTTCGATTTTATAAATGAAATAACTACCAATCATATGTTGATTATTTAATTAACTCATAATGTTGGCTGGTAAGTAGATATAACAGCTGACTGACTATTATAGTTGCTACCATCATTGACTATGTATGATATTAGATTGCTCAACTTTATAGTACGATTTGGCAACCCTTCGTTGTCGGCTAAGACCAGGTGGCGCTGAAAGAATTATAGGCGGAAACAATAGAAATTTATTTATCCATATGTAATAACATTGATAGTGCACAGTTCTTTATAAAGGACTGATTAATGGTGGTGTACGGTTTCGTGCAGCTTGGGCTACAAGCCACAATTCAGCTCCTATTCAGAAGCCTCCTCGAGTGGAAGGCTACCCCGGGTAAGACTCCTATGTCTCAGACATCAGAGCTGGTGGACCAGTTTCTCACGGCGGGATTGCATCCCGGCACCACTGGACGGTTTGCGCATCGGTCGGCGAAGCCAATCGGTTGTGCATTTTGACTAATTGCTGAAGGCGTCTGGAGACTATGGAAATACACTGTTTCCTAAGCAGCAGGGTGGATTTACACCTGTTGGCATGCCAATCTTTAAATGATTTTGGGCCACTCGACCCCGTGTGGCACTACGGGCAAAGAACACCCAGGTCCGCGATAAATTCAAACTGAATTACCGCTGTAATACAACATCTTGCGGTGTCGACTACAACGGGCGAACCCGTCACCACATGACGTTTTAACGATTAGTCGTTCTATCGCCCTGCAGTGAGCGTAGAAGACTTTGGACAATAACAATCCAACGTCTAGCTACGACACAACCCGTGAGAGTCCAACGCCTTACCGCGAGTTAGCCAGGAATAAACCCGGCGGGCTCGAGATACTCGCGCCTCACTTCCAATTGTGACCAGATTTCTCCGGTCTCTCGATTGGTTCCGAGTTCGAGGTCGCTTGCGCGGTCCTCTCCCTTACGAAGCGGTGAAACGAAGTATACCGAATCTATCGCGGACCAAGGTTTCCTTTGCCCGGCTCTGAACCGGGATCGGATAGCCAATGGTCATTTCAAGAGCAGTCGCCGTAAGGTAGGCAACCACCCCCGCTCTATAGGAAACAAGACAGTTCCCAGACTCCCCCGACTGTTAGTCGGAGAGCACAATCGATTGGCTTGCGCCGCTCGGTGCGCAGACCGTCCAGGAGCGCCAGAGGTTTGATTCCCAGGGGAGACTGGTTGACCCAGTGTCCTACCCAAGTTCGCACCCCGTGCGTGGAGGCCGTCGGATGGGTGTTGACCCGTGAGTGTGACCGACTCTGAACACATGGGTCATCGTGGCCACCTCATCATGGGCCCGTTAGCTCCCCGCTGTAATACAACAGGTAGAGTTTGCGTAAGCGACTTCGGACCCGTAACCAGTCGGCAGGACGGAGGTATCCTGAAGGTTAATTCCAGACGGAGATATCCTGCCAAAACTGGTAGTTAGGGGGTGAGGCTGCCACTGGTTACCTTTTCCGGTGCCTCGCCGTAAGTAAGGCGTTGATCTCTAACGGGTTGCTGGTGAGCTAGACAGTATCTGTCTTGTCCCCAAGTTTTCTACGCTCATCCCACGGCTGAAAGAACGATCTATATCGTTATACCAGCCTGGGGTGACGGGTTCGCACGTTGTAGTCAACACCGATATCCTGATTAATTAGCAAAACCCAATAATTTAACCTAGGATAACAATAATAATATTCAATTATTAGTGCTATAACATAATGCATTTTTTAAACAGGCTGAATACATCATAGACGTAATAAGGAGAGGCAGAATAAATTTATTTATTTATTTAGGATAATTGGTACACAAACAATACATTAATAATTAGTTATATATGCTATAGTAATTATCATAGTGATTATCCATAACCACAACTAGGCATATTAATTATCAGTAATATATGCGTAAATGCCGTTTGTTACTCTATCAGTATATTAAACTGCGTAATTATTACGTATTGAAACATGTAGGTACACCAATTTAAAAATTGACATATTTATGTAAAAAATAATAAAATAATGAGATCTATTATTTAAGAAATCGCTTGTCATTATATTAATATATTTATAACGTAAAATCATGTTTAAAGCGTTATTGATTATACTGTTATATCACATACCACGTTGTCCAGGGTAGACTCCGTCTACCCTGAACACAGGCGGTTGCAACATCGCCGAAATATCGGCTGTTACAAACTTAACGCGGTTAATTCGTTTTTATCTTATTTATAATATCAAACAACCGCGATAGTCTTCGACTTCATATTATTATTTTCTTTTGACGTTCAGCATTTGCATGCAATGACATATTTACGTTGAATTAAATAATTGATTGTTTCGATCTGTGGGCCCATATTAGTTAGTTTGTTAGTTAATTAGTCATTTAGTTAGTTAGTCAGTTACTACTCTTTAATTTGAAAGTTCACCATGGGAGGGTAAATTGCTTTACAACAACCTCTAAGGGGCTATCTAGACGATCAGGCATGCTTGTCAAGCATCGCGTCGCGGGCTGGGAGGGGATCGTATACCGCAGGATATATGCAAATATATTTTTTAATATTTACCAAAAATGCCTAATTTTGTAGTTTATACCGGGGAGTCAGGCTAATTAGACCTAATTGATTGATGATTGACATGATTCCATGGTACCTATAAACTTCAAAATTAGGCATTTTTGGTAAATATTTAAAAGTATATATTTGCATATTTCCTGCGGTTTATGATCCTATTCCAGCCCGCGACGCGATGCTTGACAAGCATACATCGCGTACCGGGCTGGGAATAATGCCTAATTGTGTAGTTTTATACCGGGGAGTAAAACATTCATCAACCAATTACGTCTAATTAAGGTGACTCCCTGGTATAAACTACATAATTAGGCATTTTTGGTAAATATTACAAAAAAATATTTGCATATTTCCTGCGGTTTACGATCCCCTTCCTGCCCGCGACGCGAAGCTTGTCAAGCATGCTTGATCGTCTAGAGAGCCCCTTACAACCAAAGCCAAACACTGTTCAATACTGGAACGCATTCCACTTTTTTTTGGAATTGTGTGCGTAGAGTATGCACAACAGTAAGCTAGAGTATGCACAACAACAAAAATACAAGTAGATACTACAATATTCGTATAAAGCAATGTCTTCAGATAAAATTTCATGCTTCAGAAAAGATCCTGCATCTTGGAGAAAAATGTGAGATGATTTTTTATTTTTTTCAACTCTCTATTCTGCCCTACCTCAAGTTACTAAGTAAGATGATTTTTTGTTACCGAGAGTTTTTAAATATCTTAAGATCTACAGTTACAGTTAGCGGATAAAAAATATTTTTATCTGTTATATTATTCATTTTATGATTGGGCTTAAGCAAGTAACGTAGGTGAAATTCCATTAATATACACATCACGCTAGGGGTGGTAATCTGCCGTAACAGCATTTACTGCCGAATAAATTTTCGAAACGATCCGGCCATTGCAGATAAAGTGCAATGAAGTTTATTGCAAACTATTAATAACACCTTCGCATCGTAATTAATGACACGCCTCATTAGCGAGTCGGCGTTATTGTCGAGAACGTGCTAATGTGTTGCAATGTGTTAACTTACTATCGCAACGCTTGTTTTACATAATCTTGCGATATTTTCTAAAGTACCGCATCTACAAAGTGTGTAGGTAGGAGAATAAGATGCAACTAGACGATAGAAGCAGGTAACATTAAGTAACACGATATAACTATTTACTCATTTTACTTAACTTACTTGAATCCAGGACAATTGCGGCCCCCTCTAAATTTTTGGAATAATGATAAAATTAAAGTGAGATATTTGCTACTCTGACCCTATTAATGAGATACCTGCTAATATTATTTTGTATTTAATTAATAATGTTAATGATTGTATTTTTCAATTACCTACTGCAAAATATTGTTTTGTAGGAGTATACTTTCTATAAGTAATTAAATCGAAATAATTTTTTTATTTATCACATTTAAAATAGCCTGCATAAAATCTATCTATATCGATAACCAAACGTAGCCAAAGATGACGCGCATGTAATATTTGCGCTACAGCAAAAATAGTCAGAGGAAAACCTACATCTTGAGGTGTCGACTACAACGGGCGAGCCCGTCACCACAGGACGTTTTAACGATTAGCCGTTCTATCGACCTGCAGTGAGCATAGAAGACTTTGGACAAAACAATCCAGCGTCTAGCTACGCCACAACCCGTAAGAGACCAACGCCTTACCGCGAGTTAGCCAGGAATAAACCCAGCGGGCTCGAGATACTCGCGCCCTTACTTCCAATTGTGACCAGATTTCTCCGGTCTCTCGATTGGTTCCGAGTTCGAGGTCGCTTGCGCGGTCCTCTCCCTTACGAAGCGGTGAAACGGAGTACACCGAATCCATCGCGGACCAAGGCGTCCTTTGCCCGGCTCTGAACCAGGATCGGATGGCCAATGGTCATTTCAAGAGCAGTCGCCGTAAGGTACGCAACCACCCCCGCTCTATAGGAAACAATACAGTTCCCAGACTCCCCCGACTGTTAGTCGGAGAGCACAATCGATTGGCTTGCGCCGCACGGTGCTCAGACCGTCCAGGAGCGCCAGAGGTTTGATTCCCAGGGGAAACTGGTTGACCCAGTGTCCTACCCAGGTTCGCACCCCGTGCGTGGAGGCCGTCGGATGGGTGTTGACCCTTGAGTGTGACCGACCCTGAACACGTTAGCTCCCCTACAGTAGATTGTTTGAAATAGTAAAAGAAAATCTTCCCAGGTGGTTGCCGGAAACAAAAAAGCAGGTATCCCATTAATAGGGTCAGGGCCGCAAATGTCTCACTTTAATTTTATCATTATTCGAAAAATTAAGAGAGGGCCGCAAATGTATCGGGGCCGCATATGTACGTGGCTGCAACTGTCCCGAGACGACTTACTTAGCCTAAAATCCCTGATGTGGATTTAGGACAAAGCAAGAAACCCAAGAGGCACTCCCAAAAGTTAAAAAATATTACAAATAGAGTAGATGTCAGAAATACATTTATGTGTGTCATTCTTGACCTGGCCATCGATTATATGGGATATTAGATTGATCAACGCCGTACTACGATTTGGCAACTATGATTTTACAACGTAACGCAATGTCTTAATTACACTCATGGCATTTACACGTTGGCATAGTGGTAAGGTCGCCTGATCTTACTTTGTAAGGTCCTTGGTTCGATTCCCGACTGGGTTACCATTTTCCATTGTTAGGTTGTCAACAAATAATGGAATTGTTTCAATTCTGTCGATCGAATGCAATAACAAGACACGCCTACATGCATATTTCACGCACACATACATATAAACACTTCATAGTAGGGAAGAGATTGTCGTATGACAATAAGCCCGCCAATTTCACAATAAAGGGTATTAAAAAAACTGATTAATTTCCTATTAGTATGTTTAATATGGCGGATTTCGTGATATAAAAGTGTGGCTACGCACTGTAGATGGCGCTCTAAATACGCCTATATGGTATAAAATAGTAATTTAATTAAAAAAATCGATTTAATAAATCACAGCTCTTATAAACTTAATAATACATATACTCGTACCTACATGTCAATTTTTTATTTGGTGTAAATGATTGAATGCTTAATAATTACTCACAATTAACTACTAGATGGCATTCAATATCTCCGTATTATTTCTGTGGTGTAATCAGCCTATATAAAAAATGCGATAGATGACACTAATAATTGAATTTTATTTTTGCTATCGTCGGTTGAATTATCGGGGTTTTTATAATCCATCTGTACTTTGTAAAAATCCTTTCATAATGAATATTATTATAGATGGCCAATTAAATTGGTATTAGTTTGGCCGTCAATGCTATCAGCGCCACCTGCATTTCGCCGTTTCGGAAAGGTTGACAAACCGTATATGGAGTTAAGCAATCTTATACCATATATAATCAATGACATAGCACAGACTGCGTGACCAACTAAAACAACTTGGAATTAACAATCCAGAACTCGAATGGGTTACAAGCGTCGTTACTGGACAACAATGATTGGCTAATCAATTATTATGAAGTGTTCCAGAGTAGTACATAAGTATAACACTGTTTCACATATATGTTTATGACTCTCATATATATTGATGACGTAACATACGAGGAGACATTGTATCTTTTGCAGACGACAGAGTACTTTTATGCAAGGACAGTTCATGGGAAATGGCTAACGAAAACAGCTGACATAGAGAATACAATCAGATTTTAAGATGTCGCTTACAATTTCATGGATGACTTTCAAATAATCATATTTTTTATTGACGCTATTTTAAAACAAAAAGCTAAATGGAAACCAACAAAAAAAATATGAAACTACATCGAAAGTAATTTTAATCCTATCTTCCGGAAAATTTTATATTATAGCCAGGAAAGGAAATATGAAATATTTCTTTGTTTTAAGCGCAGCGATAGGCGAAATGCATTTATTAAATAAGCGATATTAGGGTTCTTACAAATGATTTTGCTACCAATTATATATAGATAGAGGTAGAGAAAGACGCAAGGTATGATGTGAATAAACCTTTACAACACAATATATTCCATGTAGCAAGGTATCCATGGACGAAATTAGGTACAAATGCTCAAAAAGGCTATTCCTATATGAATCATAATAATCGCTATGGAGATAAAATAGTCGAAAAATATTTCATTAATCTCAGAGTGAAGGAGTCGAAGTACGCTCTAAAACTATAAACAAACTCATGTAGCGTTTTACTTAAATTCGGCAAAAATTAATTTGGTGGTTCTTTTTGCGAAATTAAAGAAAAATAATTTCGAAGATATTCAACTCTATTTCAACATATTGAGACTTGGTTATTGATGGCTAAGATCATAAACTTCCTTTGTCTTACAACCAATCCTTCTATTAAGTGTTTATATGTTTGTGTGCGTGTAATATGTGTGTACGTGTGTGTCTGGTTATTGCATTCGATCGACAGAATTAAAATGCGATTCCGGTTTTTATTAGGTCGACCTGTATGTAACTATGTTATGGAATCTGAGGTAACTAATTTAACCATCTTCCAAGGATCGTAGCGTCATGAAAATTGGCAGCTGTATGTAGTTCTGATGACAATACAATAATATAGTACTGTCGACCTGATCTGATGATGGAGTCGGAAGATATGAACTGGAACTTCATGATGGAACATCGTATCATAGCTGTGTTTGGACTTGTTAGAAAAGTCTTGGAATGAACTTTGACCACGATTAGGTTTCAAGGTCTGATGATGAAGCCGGAAGATAGGCACTGGCATTCCATGATGGAATATCGTATCATAGCCGTATTTGGACTTGTTAGAAATGTCTTGTAATGTATTTTGACCACGATTACGTTTCAAGGTCTGATGATGAAGCCGGATTTTTTGGTTTTTACGTGCATTTATAAAAGCGTGTTATTAGTGTTTTTTTTAAAAACTATTAATTTATTTATTATTCGCTCGGAAAATGGTGACTCAGCTCGGGATCGAACCCGGAACTTTACAATGTAAAACCAGGCAAACTAACTACTCTGCCACCGGATCATGGAACACCACGAGGATAGGGTGGTACTCTTTAAAGAAATCGCTATCAATTCAGATGAAACATTAGTAAAATGCCTCGAAATCATCGTCTATCGTGCCGGTTCCACAATCGGAATTCAGTTCAATGCGAGACACCATCGCAACTGGGATAGAATTATCTACATTTGCGTATTCCACATGGCACGCAGATAAAACGGGCCTCCGTCAATGCCATACCGCTGTGACCACGGCAACCGACACGCCGAGCGCTGCCGTCCTACACGTCGACGAATCTCAATCTTTATTTTCCCAATAGTTTACCAGGTTAATGATACTAATCTATGTATTACAAGCAGATGATCGAAGCGTTCGGATTGGTGTTCGAGTCGAGTCGCTGAGAATGCTCCATAAACCTATTATACAAAAATATATTAGTCTTCTTCTGGATAAATCAGTTAATATAGGACCTAGGATAATATACACTTATCTAGGGCCTAGGATATATAACATCCTACCTGCAGGTATAAAGATTAGCCCGAGCATTTCAATTTTTAAGAAACAACTGGTCTCTTGGATGCTTGGGCCAGGAAGGTCCCGAATACATCAAGAACTCTCAACTATCTAGCTTTGTTTGGCTGCACTTTGTGACTATTACTATTATTTCAAGTTTTCTTTGTGACTATTTTATTTTTTTAGAAACTTTACTATTACCTACTGGTATTATATTTTTATTGTGACTTTTTATTTTTCTTAAATATGTTACAAATTTTATTTATAATTAAAGTTATGACTATAGAGTATATTATTAACCGAAAGATAGGTGTATTTAATTATCTATTTACTTCAATGTTTTATTTTATTATAATTATATATTTACATATTTTATTTTTATACATATTTTTATTTAATTCAAGGTTTTTTTTTCCATTTTCGCTTTTTTTTTGTTTAAACTACTTTTTTTTCTTTTGAATACGTTTTCTTTTTTAAGCTAGTATTTGTTTATTATGTTTGCCCTAGAACAAGTGATTACTTAGTTGGGCGACATGGGACCGATCTTCACTATAAGCGTGACACAACTTGCTGTGGGTTTTATTTAAAGTGTAGATATTAAGTATGATTTGTTATGCTTGTTGCATATTATGTACATTACCATAAATAAATAAAATAAATATAAATATTACTTAGAATTTTGAAGACATTGCCTACAAATATTACTGATGTCAGTTTTTGACATCATCATCGGGTTCTGAAAATGGTATAATCTGAAAAAAAAATCTTTAAACCTCCGTTAACATTAACGCTAGAACAGGAAACAAAAGTCTTAGAATTCTAAGAGACATGCCTCCAATTTTGATATGTATTTTTTTATTTTTAGTTATTTACGAGTTTAATAACTAATATTTTAAAACGATTGGTACACAATTTAAAAAATATAAATCCAGCTTGAAAATCGCGATTACTGTAGCCGATAAAAATCAGTTATATCGATGAGAAGAAAACAAAAGAGTTTCAACATTGAATGCATATAAATTATCGCGCTTATTATACCGAATACCGTGCTCTAGAGCAGCAACGCATTGTACGTCGCTTCATCAATACGTAATTTGGGAAAGTATATGATAGCGTGTATCAACCACATTTTTTTAATTGTAAAAAGGCCGCGTATAGATTGATCACCATAAAAATATAAACCGTGAAATGTCATTGCAGAAATTCTCCGGCTGTGTAATCAACAGATTATCTACTTAATGTAATTTTTTTAAAGTTACCTTGGAGCACCCGTCAGTGGAAACTGATAGTGCATTGAGAAAGCCCGGAAGTCCACCTGAAGAATATGCTGAAGAGTCTCAATCACAGCAACTGCTTCATATTGCAAGTGCTACTGTGTGAAGTGCAGTGTTAACACCCTTTCATTGCCGATGAAGATACTAGAGGCGTTCCAAGTCAAGGTGAAGGCACCTAAGGAAGAAGAAGAAGGACTATTGAATTAGGTACTGAGCTAAAAAGATTCGCAGAAATCTCGTAAAATGCCTACTAAACAGAACACGAAGAGATAAGAATAGTCCAAACTATCGCTATGTTTAAAATAGTTGTAATGTCAACCAATAACTAATTACGTCCTTTGTAACTCTCCATTACTGAGTCATTACATTATAATATATTATTTTTCCGGCCCACTTACCGACGAGGAGGGAAAGAATTGTTAACGCGTTAGAGCCGGACCACACGATGCGGTGCGGCGCCGCACCGCAAAGATTTCGCCGTATGGGCGAACAGTGCACGGTGCGGCGCCGCAACGTTACTACGACGCCGCAGTGGCCGAATAGTGTTGTAGTCAATTGCACGTAGAACTAGTAAAATGAGGTAGTAAATGCTAATATCTTCTTCGTTGGTACTCATTTTAAACACTTCGATTAAATAATAACAAAAATACGTGAAACAAATAACTCGATTCGATTTCAATTTTGTTCTAAGGGAAGCTACTGTCTGATACACTGTGACCCAGGGTTGGCTTTCAGCAACTGGACTCCTCAACGGTCAACAGCACAATCACGAAATTCTGTATAACATTCAATTCACCGCATCGTAAGGAAGAGTACCACGCACCCTTACCGAGTACCCTTTCTAAGTTCCAGTATGACATGGCTGTTGTATCCAGGGTTGGCTCAGGACAGAGCATTTTAGTATAAGCTTGTTTTAAAAATGTGTTTTTACTATTAACTTATATAAATTATTAGCAGTGACATATAGAGTTATCAACTACAATGGGCAAACCCGTCAACTCAGGAAGCTTTAACGATTAGTCGTTCTCTCTTCCGTGAAATGAACGCAGAACACTTGGATAAAACAATCCACCGCCAAGGCCAACGCCTTAACCGCGAGATAGCCAGGAGTGTTACCCAGCGGTCTTACACTCACGCCCTTACTTCCAATTGCGACCAAATTATTCCGGTCCCTCGATTGGTTACGAGTTCGAGGTCGCTTGCGTGGTACTCTTCCTTACGATGCGGTGAAACGGTGTATAACTAATCTATCTCGGTCCACGGCATCCTTTGCCCGGCTGTTCACCCAGGATCGGGTAGCTGATGGTCGTTTGAAGAGCAGTCGCCGTAAGGTCCGCTACCACCCCCGCTCTATTGGAAACAGTACTGCTTCCAGACTCCCCCGACTGTTAGGTTGGGGGAGTCTGGAAGCCATCATGCGTGAAAGCCGCCGGATGGGTGTTGACCCGTGAGTGTGACCAACCCTGAACAAAATGGAATGGGTCTTCATGGCCAACTCAGCAAAGGCCCATTAGCTCCCTAAAGCAGTGACTATTAGCAGTGACAACATAGACTAATGCATTTTCGCAAGTCACTCAATCGAATATTTGAAAACCGCTGATTGTTGCTGTATAATGCAGAAGCCGGCCGCGGCGGTGCCTCCGTAGGGCGACCTTGCATTCAGGTTTCCATGTCTAGGCAAGCAGCGAGAGGCAGCAGCAGTTGGCACAAGGAACCGTGTAGGCAGCGCCCAAGATTTATTGTCTTGCTGCGTCTGCGTTCCGCCGTTGACTGATTGCATCAAAGAATGCGACATATCAGCAATCGCCCCAAGAATTCTTGGCGGTCCTAATAGTACAGGCTTATAAGCACCCTCATGTTTGGGAGGGGTCAAACAAATACCTAACATTTGTTTTACTGTATAGGTTTTCTCAATGTATATTTTTAAAATCCCCATTTGTACCTAGAAAGCTAATGGGGAGCTAATAGGCCCTTGCTGAGTTGGACACGAAGACCCATACTGTTCAGGGTTGGTCACACTCACGGGTAAAATACGAGCCCGGGCAGGACTCTGGCTTTAGGGCTAGTTTCCCTTAGGAGTCAACTTTCTGGTGCTCCTGAACGGTCTGCGCACCGTGCGCCGTAAGCCAATCGATTGTGCACTCTAACAGTCGGGGGAGTCTGGAAGCAGTAATGTTTCCTATAGAGCGGGGGTGGTTGTGGACCTTACGGCGACTGCTCTTGAAACGACCATCGGCTACCCGATCCTGGGTGAACAGCCGGGCAAAGTATGCCGTGGTCCGCGATAGATTCGGATTACACCGTTTCACCGCTTCGTAAGGGAGAGGACCGCTCAAGCGGCCTCGAACTCGTAACCAATCGAGAGACCGGAGTAATCTGGTCGCAATTAGAAGTAAGGAAGTGAGTGTAAGCTCGCTGGGTAACATACCTGGTTATCTCGCGGATAAGGCGTTGGCCTCCTACGGGCATGTGGCGGAGCTTGACGGTGGACTGTTTTGTCCAAGTCTTCTGCGCTCACTTCACAGGAGATAGAACGAACAATCGTTAAAACCTTTTGAGGTGACGGGTTCGCCCGTTGTAGTTGACAACTCTATTTGTACCTAGAAAGCTTCTCTCAGTTTGGGGTCCTTTTTGTAAAATACACACACCCTGCGAACACCGCTCACTCCATTCAGCTGTTGCCGGCAACGCGCGGTGTCAGCGGGTTGAGTGAGCGTATTTGTACGTTTATAAAATATTTAATGCTAAAATAATATGAATTCTATGTGCCTCATTTGTAATGATCCTGTTATTGAGCAGTACTGCAATATCTAAAAGAAACACAAGAAAATCTTCGATCGCATGCTGTTTGCCGGAAGTATACACGGAATACAACATTACAGATTTTTTTTAGGGCACAGTAAAATAATAGTATGTGATTTTCAGTTAATTGTTTGACAATTATCAATTTTACGCCGTGGGACATTTTGTCGCCTAGAACATTTTTTTTTTATATGGCATGTACTGCCCGTGGATGTAATTCAATGTCCTCTGGCAACAAACTGTCCCTGAGTATCTGTCGTCTGCTTACGCCGTCATGTACTATGATGTACTGAATCGCTTACTTAAAGGATGTCACTATTAAAAAAAACCAACCTGTGTAATAAACAATATCGACAATATCGACAATATTTTATCGATATTTCTTTATGCGACATGACATGACTTTTACTACAGATCTGAGTGAGAGATCATAACGTTATGAAAGTGCGAAAGGGATGTCATGATTCTAATGATTTTTGGCCCAGTCATCAGTTTGTATGGCGGCGACTATACACGTTTAAGAGATGTCTTTTACTATTTATTATTTAATTACAGAACCTCAAGAAGGTAGTTCGAAGAAAAAAAACAATTATGAGATCACATGTTAAAGGTCACAAGATCAAAGGTCACAAGATCAAGGTCACAAGGTCAAAGATCACATGTTTCAAGTCGAATTGTATAATTTGTGGTGAAATTGCTAGGCATTGACATTGAAAACCATAAACCTCAACACCTCAGGCGTGACATTCCCTCTGCTCCGAGCTATCAACGCATACATTCTGTACGGACTCTCGCACAGCAACGGCTACAACCCATACACATGCTACTGATTTAGTTGCAGCGGATTCTCGATACCACCGCAAATGTTACGCCTCTTTTATAATCTACAAGCCCCCTATATATAAAATGGCGGAAGAACAGCTAATTCCTGTAATGATGCGTTCAATAAAGTTTGCTAGATAATGGACGACGACGTTGAGTGTGAGCTCTCTAAAAGACCTATGCGACTAAATACAGTTTTTTTAACCGATGGAGAAAAAACTTTTTCTATAATTTACATGCGAACCAAAATCCCTGCCCACTTTGGCAATAGAGTAATAGTCACTGATTTACCTGGTATGAATAGCATCAATCGATATTAGCTGCAATAGACAGTACTAGGTAGGTATAACCGAATGATGAGTGCAACCATGACATAGCTACTGCACCCAGGGTTGGCTCATGATGAGGGGGTTCCTCAACTGTCAACAGCACATAAAGAAAATTTTGTATACGCATTCAATGACTAGCCTGGTAACCCGTGGATAATGGACAATAGTAGATAATGGTGGACAATGGTAGCACGTTCTTTCTTCTTTTCATAGCACTTTAATAAAGGCTTGTCCTTAGCAATGCTTTTACTATTAATCTTATTAATGATAACTGACCCAAGGTGAATTCCGTCGACTACACTTTTTCAGTTACTTGACTTTCTCATGTACAGGCGTAGGGTACGTAGTGAATTTTCGATCAAATGGCCTATCTCCCATTTATCGCATATTCTTGAGTGTTTGACGTCGTATTTGTTAATCTGAAATGCAAATATTGATTTTATTGACTAAAGAAACTCCGAAACGTCCTTCTGTAATATAATAGCAAACCATAGATACGATTTATTACTCCAAGCTTCCACGATTTAAGTGTCGGACGCAATAAATCTCGCAACCTGGACCATTATGAAAATGATAATAAGTTACGACTATTATTAACAACCTGCGTATGCTAATGCCGATCATAGGGGCGGCATAAACTGCCTCCTAATTAAATACCTCTGAGACAGATTAACATAAAGCGAAGGTAGGTTAGGTAAGTCTACATCTAATTGGAAATCGCGACGAAGGGAATTGCAATGCCTAGTCAAACGCTACTGCCAGAGATTATTAATTATTTAAATTCAATAATTTTAAATCATCATCATCAGTATTGCGACCTTTGTATGGTCAATTTCTGCGACCTTGTATGGTCAATAGGCTTCCACCAATGTTCCAAGCTCACCGATCTTGAGCCCTCCGACCTGCGATTGGACTGCCTCGTGGTCTCATATTCAGGAGTGGTCTTAATTGAACATTTTCCTGGTTCGCCGAATCTGATTCATTCCATGGCAATGTGTCCAGCCCATCTTCATTCGATACGTACAAAGCTCCGATCCACAAGTAATACAGTTGTGAGTTGTCACCTACAGCGGGCGAACCAGTCACCCCAGGAAGATATAAGGATATATATTTTTTTTCAACCAGGGATGAACGTAGGGACTTGGGGCGAAGACAGTCCACCGTATAACTACGACACCATGTACGTAAGAGACAAGCGCGTCAAACTCGCGCCCTTACTATCAGATTTGGCCGGATTTCTCCGTGCTCCCGTCCGGGTACGGATTCGAAGTCGCGTGCGCGCCCTCTACCTGATATAAGCGCTAATACGGTTCGAATTTGTTCGAAAACTTTGCCTGTCTGTTCACGCGGAATCGGGTGTCCAACAGGTCGTTTCAAGAGCGACTGACATCAGGTCAGAAAACAAACCAGCTGCTTAGGAAGCAGTATATCGTTTCCAGACCCCTCCAGTTATTCTCCGGAGTGCACAAACGATAAGCTGACGTCGTACGGTGTATGCGCCAACCGCATAGAAATACTTGAAGGGACTTACCCCAGGAGAAAATGATCCATCATACCAATGGCAGGTGTATGGAGGATCTTTACCAGGGTCGATCTTCTTCGAGGAGGCTACTGGATAGGAATTGAAACATGAGTTGAGCCGACTAGAGTTAACGAGCAGGTCTCTAAGCCTTTAGAAAGCTAGCCATGGGAATGAAACTCACGACAACATGTTTTACAACCCTCGAAAATTACTTTGTAGTTTTAGTGCACGCATACTAATGTATTATATAATGGTGGCTTATCCAATGAAGGCGACTTTTTTCGCATATAATTACATAATTTCATAAATACGGAGATTGGCCGCCCGCGAGTTGTCGCAAAGGAAAAACCACCGATCGGTGGTTAGCATTCCAGCGGCTAATGACCCAAATGCACTACAACCGCTAGCTCCCAAAATTAATATAGGTGAATATTACAGGAAAAAAACACACACATACAATAAAACTTTGGTGTTCAACTTTATTGGAAGTTCTGCACTCATTATGTTTTTATTTGCGCCAAAAGCAGCACAGGATTGGTAAATCTGCCTTTCGATCTCTGCCGTTTGCTTTCCATCATACAACACAATGTTGTGGTCACAAATAAAGTAGCTTAGGTTTTTAACAGGTAATGCATGGTATACTGCTCTATTTTAAGGTTGGTAATGATTTTCGTCATTAAAATGTTCATCTTTAATCCAACTTTTCAGGATTGCTCCTATATAAATAAGATACAAAACGAATTGACGCGGTAAATTCGTTTACTATCTTATTTATAATGTCAAACAACGGCGATAGTCTTCGATTTCTAATTGCTCCTTTAGTTCTGCAATCACTGATATCGTATCTTCAACATTGTAGGAGAGCAGATCATAAAAGGTCTGCAAACCTCTCTCCGTCAATGTTAATACCTTCTCCATGCCAGATTAATTATCGCAAAAACATTGTCTAATGTGACAGTAAACAATTTTGGGGATATCGAGCCGCCTTTTCGTACTCCTTCAGCCAGTTGAATACATGGATTTTCTCATGCGGAATCACGCAGGCTGTGGCATTCTCGCCCGCTGGATCAACACAGTAAATCTAACATACGACTGTGGAACGCTGCAGGATGAAGATCACCTCCTATCCTACCCACAGATGTCAACCCCCTACACACACCAGGACTTACACGAGACGAACAAGAAGACCATCCAGTACGCATATTTTTTTGAGCGATGTGTCTTAACCTTGCCCGGACACATTAACTAACTAACTAACCAAGTAGAAGTATCTCTAACGGTACCGGGAGCATTTCCATCTAGCAGATATTTTCTGTTCTTGCGTGCTGCGCTGTCAAACGCCTTTTAAAAATCAATAACATTCCAACAATGCCGTGGCCTATTCCCAGGGTGCGCTACGTCCGCAGAGAACGGTACAAGCGCCCACGTACTGCGTTCGCGCCGTCTATCTCCGATGTTTATAGGCGGAAGTACCGGCAGCCGGCAGATTCTACCCGGCTTGTGTGTGATTGTGCATAGATAGTGTCAGGAGGCACGCGAAGGCACGCACCGTACAGCCACATACCGTAAGTGGAGGTCACTTGACCCCGAGAGGCGCGGTCAGCGTGCACTTTTTTATCTCTCTCACACAGGTGGTCGAACCGGGCGCGTAATCTTCAGGGTGCGGTCACACTGTGGCACTAACGAGGTGTTTCTATAGTTTTCAAATTTTCATAAAATTGGAAACAAGTAAATATATTAAAAAGAATAAAAAACGCGACTGCCGTTACAAAAAGGTAACTACCGTATTTATAATTATTTTCAATACGGTTTTTTTATTGAAATATTTATGGTTTATTTATGGACACTGAAAACAATATATTTATATTATTTTATTGACATTTAGAGATCTGGACATTTAGACAACTATTTACTTGATATTTGGACAGTTAAGGTACGCTATGCCACTTCAGGTAATATAATAATTCTAACAATGCCACATACTTACTTCTAAATCGGTTCGAGTGTTTATAAGTTATGGTAGAATAAAGAAACGAAACTCTTTTTGAATCAGCCCATTGCCTAATGTTGCCATATGGCATAGCATATACTGAGCTATACCTATATAGCACAATGTTATTTTTTGGTACAAAGAATGATCCACCTACTTATAATAATAATAATAATAATAATAATAAAACTCTTTATTCTTAAGAAAAGGCGAGCTTATTGCCTGCAGGCAATATTTTAGAGCTAACCTATACTATTGTAAGAACATTATTTGCGAGTAGACTACATAACTTAACCTATATAAAGAGTATGACAAATAAAATAGAGAAGGATAGAAAGAAGTATATACTTTACTCTTTGTGGGCACAGATTTGCCACATCAAAATAATCTAACACCTATAAGGACGCTAAAGTTTTAAGAGGGGAATGGGAGGGGAAAGGGAATTTATCTGGAGGATTTCAAATGCTCTCTGAGTCTGTTTTTAAAAGTTGTTATGCTTGGCGCGGTTCTCACATTTTTCGGCAAAGCATTCCAAAGACGGGCTCCATGCACGGTGAAAGAGAATGAGAAGAAGTCACTGCTGTGACTAGGGATAGAGAGTAGCAGGTTGTTTTTTGATCTCAGAGGGCGTTCATGAGCCTTATCATTCTTTATATCATTCGGTGGCAATTTTCTTCCAGGCATTCATATTGTAACATCACGCAGGTGGTAAATAGAGTTGTCAACTACAACGGGCGAACCCGTCACATCAGGAATTTTATCGATTAGTCGTTCTATCTCCCGTGAAGTGAACGCAGAAGACTTGGACAAAACCGTCCACCGACTGGTTACGAAATCGAGATCGCTTGCGCGGTCCTCTCCCTTAAGAAGCGGCTAAACGGTGTAAACCGAATCTATCGCGGACCACGGCATCCTTTGCCCGGCTGTTCCACCCAGGATCGGGTAGCCGATGGTCGTTTCAAGACCAGTCGCCGTAAGGTCCGCAACCACCCCCGCTCTATAGGAAACAATGCTGCTTCCAGACTCCCCCGACTGTTATTCAGAATGCACAATCGATTGGCTTACGCCGCACGGTGCGCAGACCGTCCAGGAGCGCCAGAAGGTTGACTCCTATGGGAAACTAGCCCAAAGGCCAGAGTCCTACCCGGGCTCGCACTTCATGCGTGGAGGCCGCCGGATGGGTGTTGACCCGTGAGTGTGACCGACCTTGAACAAAATGGGTCTTCGTGGCCAACTCAGCAAGGGCCCATTAGCTCCCGCAGCTGGCAGTAAATAAGTATCCTAGCTACCTAACAGCGCATTTCAATATTTCAACACAGTTACGGCATAGTAGTTAGGTCGCCTGATCTTACATTGTGTTTCCGAGTTCGATTCCCGGTTGGTTCACCATTTTCAGTTGGGATAAAATTGACGGAATTGCTTTTTAATTCTGTCGATCGAATCCAATAACAAGACATTTCACATAACACATTTCACAAACACGCATACCTATAAACACCTCATATTAGTGTTTGTAGTAAAAAATGTCGTATGACAATAAACCTGCCCAATGTGAAATTTTACAATAAAACGTAGAAACAACCGGAAACTATTTCGGCTAGTAAAAAGAAGTACAAACGCATGTACTTATACGGATAAAATCTACATACTCATCGTTAAACAAAACTTATGAAATATAAACTTTCCGCAAAATAACTCAAAATGAAATATCAAGCGCTCAAAAATAAAATCGACCAAGAAGCTATACGATGTGACTCTACCCTACAAATATTTCTGATCACAATCATACTTTATTAAGGGAATCCTTAATGAAGTTTTGAATGCAATATGAATCTAACCAGATTCAAAAGACAGGTCTTTGATCAGTATAAACTATTTTTCATATCGGCTACGTAACGACCAAATTATCAGAATACCGTTGACTACGTAACGACTAATATTGGCGGCTTGCTCCCGGAGCGCACAGTAATATTAGGGTTCAAAACGCGTGTATTCGCTTTGTTTATTCCCTGAAGAAGTTTGATCACATATCAAACTTTCGCAGGCAAATGGAGTGGCTACCCATTAGACGATGTCGGGAATTTCACATACTCGCCCTACTCTTCCGCGTACTACAGTCAAACTGTCCTACTTATTTGTATAATCTCTTCTCTCCGCTATCATCCCATGGTCTCCCATTGCGCTCTCAGGAAAATCTATTACTGGCTATACCTCAGCATTCATCAACTTTCATGTCTAGGTCTTTCGCAGTGCAAGCGGCCCGTCTCTGGAATTCCGTACCTTTACCGATAAGACAACTTGAAAACCTGAGCGGGTTTAAAAATTCTTTAAAGAGACATTTACTCAACTTATGAATTCCCCCTCCCCTCCCGTCTCCTTTGCTTGTCCTTATATTTCACTCCTCCCTTCAATACGAGTTGGCATACGTTAATAATCACTGAATTAAATTTTATACTATGATGACTTTTTTGTATGTGTATTTATTTATTACTTGTAAATTTATTTGCCCACATAAACCTTCAGTCACAGTAACCCTGGCGGTATGGTCGGTAGATATTGCCACATGGCAATAGGCCCACCACATTGTATTCTTTTGTGTGTGCAATAAAGCTTTTCAAACAAACAAATATTATTTTCTAATTCGAACGCATTCTAAAATTCATACCAAATATCTCATTATTACCATAGATACATAGACGGCCGCTAGAATATCATTTTTTCAACATATTAATTTAGGCGACTGACTCATGCATCGATTCAAATATCATATACATCATTATAGATTACTTTTTCGAAATGACATAGTTTTCCAGTATATTAGCCAGATCCCAGAAACGTCCTACAAAAGATGGTTGCGTCATAAATATATTATCGAGGAGATATATACAGTCCCTATAGTCACGTACAGAATACAAATACAACCTTATATGTAAGTTCACACTTATAATACAGTTTTACACCATTCGCATAAATCATGCAACGGCGGAATGAGTTATTGCGCAAGCCGGTCGTGCGACCAGCGACAATGGACCTTATTGTCTCAGAGCTGAGAGCTCACAATGGTGCTTTTGCATCGATCATTCCACCTGGCAGTTGCACCCACATTTTACACCGCATTAGAGATGATTGTTGTAATTACGTATTTGTGAGAGGGAACGGCTTAAGGTTTCAGATTACAGGGAATCCCAAACTGTTATCAGTAAACGTAATTGCTATAATTTGCTATGATAATTGAATGCGCATACAAAATTTTGTTTCTGTGCTGTCGACCGTTGAGGAGTCCACTCGTTGGAAGTCAATTCTGGGCTCAGCAGCCATGTCATAATGAAACTAAGAATGGGCTATCATAATTGAATGCGTATCCAAAATGTCGTTTATATGCTGTTGACCGTTGAGGAGTCCCGTCATTTTAAGCTAACTCTGGGTGCAACAGCCCTGTCGCTGTAAAACTTAGGACGGACTATCATAATTGAATGCGTATATAAAATGTCGTTTATGTGCTGTTGACCGTTGAGGAGTCCCCTCGCCTGTAGCCAATCCTGGGTACAGAATCAGGTCATGCTTATTATAAAAATGCATTGTCATCGGAACTGAATCAACATCTAAAATCTCAACATCATAGGATAAGAGGAAGTGGTTCTAATTCTGCTTGCAAGGTTTGACCTAAAAAACTAACATACTGACAAACATTGCAACGTAAATAAAAGCTTGTAAAAGATGGCGGAGCATACCAGGGATCGTCGATCTGTTAAGATTTTGAGTCTTTAAAAATAACTACAGGAATGATAATAATATTTATACGAATAATCATACTAATAATCTGGAATAATCTTTTGAGAAAAGATAATAAAAGGGAATTCTATAATTTGAGGTTACCCATTTTTTTTATAAAAAAATACGTGTGGCACTCGGGGACTGCCGCGGTAAAGCTATTGCATAGCATTTTTAACAACTTCAATTATAAATATTTATTTATTTTGTTTTTTCTGATATCAGATAACTGCGCTCTATCGGAAAACGTTGATATTATTCCGAATCATTTGCGGCTGCGAAAGTAAATGATTCGGAATAATTTAAACGTCTTCGGATAGAGCGCCGCATACGAATTTTTTATTCAATAAAGCAAAAAAAACGGATTATTCGAAAAAAAAGATAGATAATAATTTATTAAATTATCTTTAAAATGGTGCACGTTTCATAATAATACGCCAGATAGTATTTGCGTAGTAGCCGTTTTAGTGTTCGGTTAGACCTAATTTCACAAATTAATTACACTATGTAATATAAACAAATTCTAAAATATTCAAAGCTAAGAATATTAGAAAAATGTTCTTATTTAACATATATTTTTTTCGAATCGTAAGCAGTACTCGTTTAGACGTAATTATCAGTTTAAAATCATTAATTTTCGTTAAGAAATTTCTTCATTCGGTCGCCGCGCTGGCCTAGGCCCGCGATAAAAGCTATGCACTAGCTTAAAATGTTCACCTTTATCTGCTATATCGCTATTGTCAAAATCCCTTTTACCAAAGATATGCTTATGATTCTGCATTAACAAGGCATCCCATATAATTTTGAGTAAAGTTTGAGATTCTCAAGTCAAGCGGCTCCGTTGGCAATGTAAGGAGAGGCAACTCTGAGTGTAGGTAGATGTAACACGTTTGTCCAAAGAGACCTTCGTCTTTGGTCACTACTAAAGTATTTTCGTTGTCAAAGTCTTATTGGCAAAGTGACGTTGCCTGGATAAGACTATTCAGGAAAACTCGAAAGTTTTGTCGTACCTACTTAGTGTGAGGTCAGCACCCATCAGGTAGCCTCCACTCAGAAGTGTGAGCCCGGGTAGGACTCTGTGACTGCCGGCCAGTTCACCTGGGAATCGTCCTTCGGGCGCTCCTGGGCGGTTTGCGCACTGTGCGGCGTCAGCCAAGCGACTGTGCATTCCGACTGATAGCTGGGGGAGTCTGAAAACGACTTTGTTTCCTATAGGCAGCGGTCCGTAACCTTTTTGATGTTGCGACCCCAAAATTAAAAAAAGAGTTTTCAGCGACCCCAGAAAAAAAACACTAAATTTACAAATGCAAAGGTTGGTTCAGGTAACGAGATCAAGGTAAACTTCAATTTTCCTCCATGTTCTACCTGTTTTTATTTCGTAAATTATGTCGGAAAGTTTATTTATTTTGGAAAATAATATTAGAGCAAACGAGAAAATATGCCTTTAACATATTTATGACGGCATTCAATGAGACAAGCAATTATTTTAAAATTTTATTCACTAAGAAAATTAGGTAAGTAAGTTTAAAAATTAATTTGAACCTTGTGCTTGCACACATTCAGTCAGCATATTAATTCTTGGTGATATGTTATCAGAAATAGACACCCTCAAATCAGGTTCCACATTGTCTGGAGCGATATTTTGTTTTTATAGCGGTCAATGTAGAGAAAGCTGTCCCACACAGGTATGTACATGCGAATGGCAGCAATTTCAGCAGAGATATTTTGTATAACAGTGGATATTCCTTTTCCGTCATTATCCAGAACCTGGATGGATCCGTGGTTTTGAAAATAGCTCGAAGGCTTTCATCGGACATTAAATCGATCAGCTGCTCCTTTTCTTTTAAGTTCATCGAATCTCTCCGTTTTAAAGAAATTGGAATCAAAATGTGTATGGAGAGGTTATATTTTACGCATAAACTTTAATAAAAATCGATAAGTACAGGACCTTGTTGACTTTTTTGACGACCCCATAATTATATTTCGCGACCCCGTGCGGGGTCGCGACCCCAGGGTTGCGGAAGGCTGCTATAGAGCGTGGGTGGTTTGTTAATCTTTCGGCAACCGCTCTTGAAACGATCAATCAGCTACCCGATACCAGCTGAACAGCCGGGCAAAGGACGCCGTGGTCCGCGATAGATTCAGTAGACACCAAATCACCGCTTCGTTAGGGAGAGGACCGCGTAAGCGACCTCGAACCTGTAACCCGGAGAACCTGTCACCCGGAGGCCGAGACTAGAAGTCAGGGCGCGAGGTCAGCCCGCACACCAGGTGACGCGCGGTAAGGCGTTGCGTCTCTTACGTGGCGTAACTAGACAGTGGATGGTTTCGTCCCCAAGTCTTCTACGCTCACCTCACGGTAGACAGAACAATCAATATAGTTAAAACTTCCTGAGGTGACGTGTTCGCCCGTTGCTGTTGACAAACCCAAGTGTATTAAGTACATAGACGACTTGAATATTTATTAGCCCATTATCAATCTTTAATTTTTCCCTTGAACTTCTCAATTAGATGGCCTAGCAATTTGAATTTACATTTCTTGAATATTACGCAAACCTTAGTCACACCTTTTGGGTAGAGTTATCTTATCATCCAGTTATATATAGATTAAAAGTAGAGGTATATAATGCAACACACTTGTAAGTCGTACTTTAATTGCATTATCTTCCTTTGTGGACGTATCTCCTGGACACTGCCTTTTTAAGGGAGTGCCAAGGCATGGCATTGAATGTTATCATGGGACCAATATGCCCATCGCCTTAACTCTCCCGTCGGCGCAGCCAACTACAGCGGCGACCGGAGACATCGAGGGGCATTCCTAATCCACCGACAAAGCTATTTATTGCACGGAGAACAATTACAAATATGGACACGTCAATGCGCAGTATGCCCGGTAATCGCTAGAGCCATTTTGCACAAGGAGATAATAAACCTTAGTCTGACTATACCTACGCACTGCAGGTGCACATAGATTTAAACTAAGTACCTAGGTACTTAGTTTAAATCAACGAGTACAAGACTAAATATATGACCTTTAGCATCGACAATAGACATCATCCCAATACTAACCACTATATTACGTTACATAAATGCGACTACATGAACTGTACATGTTTACCACTTGAACGCACGAACACAATAAAATATCTAGGAATAGTCATTGACCAAAATCTAAAATGGACACAACACATTGAGGCTACGACTAAACGGACTAGAAAGTTGATTTATATATTTAAAAATATAAGAAACATACTCAACATTAACCTACTACGGACTGTTTACTATGCACTGGCGCAGACTCTCCTTACATACGGACAAATCGGTTGGGGCGGTATGGCAAGAACAAATCTTGACCCACTGGTCAAAGCGCAAAAGGCTTTGCTCAGAGTCATTAACAAGAAGCCATATCGCTTCCCGTCAGACGACCTATATACAGACTTTAAAGTACTTGACGTACGCCAACTATACATATACGCGCTGTTTTGGTGCGCTATCGAAGGGACCTCATGAAGAACACGGATAAAGACAAACCAGAGCACAAACACAACACTAGACACAAAGACAAACAGATTCAACCAAAAATGAGGACTGTATACGGACAACGACACTACGCATATCTCGGACCTAAACTCTATAATATATTTAACTCGTACGCAGGACAGATCTTAAACATAACCGACAACCAGTTCAAGAAACGGGTGTCTCATTGGCACTCAAATTATACTAGAGAAGAATGCGAAAGTATGATATATTAAAATATTTTATTTCTAACCACAGATTATAGGATATATAGATGTAAATTATGGATATGTATACAAATATACAGATTATAATATGTAATATTTTATTATGTTATACTATTATACTATTATATATAAATATGCTACATTATTTTATATATTATAACATATGATATTATATTATATTGTAATATGTTATATTATATTATTTATATTATATTATGCTAAATTATATTACGTATTGTTTTTTTTTTTAAGACAGAAGAAGGACAGCAGGCAAGGCTACAGGCTCAGCAAATAATACCACAGAACTATATATCCATCACCCCAACACAGGCGTATACCTAGTGGGGTGATGTAATCCTGACAAGTTAATGCCCTTTCGCGATTTTCTTCATATGTATTCTTTTAAAATGTGTTAAAAAAATGAACACAATCTTTTTTATGTAACTATAAAAAATAGGATAAAAATAAATAAATAAATAAATAGGTATTTATCTCTTTTAAATCGGTCCTCCGTGATATATGATCGTTGATAACCCCACTGCCCTCGCTTTACGTGATTTCTAAGAAAATGCAATGAGCAAAAATTAAAACGTGGACTAGTAATAGTCATAGACATAGTTTATTAATTCCAAAAAGTTACATATTGTGGAATACGTCATTCTACATTAGTGCAAAATTATTTATATCTTCATGTTCATGTGCATATAAGTATATGTACATGTACATGAAAATATAAATAATTACTCGACATTTCTTAATATAATACTTTTGAAGAGCTAAAGATATTTAATATCAGGCAGGTATATGCAAAAACAGTTCATCACTACCTAAAAAGTAAAGATATTCACGTAAAAACTGAGCATAAAATTGCAAAAAGGAGCACCGCAATCTGTAAGCCCATCGCACGGAAAACTCGAACAGCCTTTGCCCAAAAACACTTTGGCTTTATATGTCCCAAAATTTATAATAATATGAAAACCGCCGGCTTCAAAACCGCATACATTTCTTATCTTTCTAATGACGAATATGGCATTGCACATTGTTTTACTGAGATAATTTAAGTAACCAGACCATTGTAATTTTCGATCAACTTTATTTAGTGGAGGGGATATTTTCTAGATTGTCAGAACCAAAGTATATGTCCATTTCATTAAAATTTTATTAAAAAAGTAGAACTTTAAAGTCTGTTTTTTGATAGCCAGTTCCCCAGTAGCTGAAGGAGTGGCTTTTACCGATTGTAATCTCTTATCTCTAAATGTTATTAAAACGAAGTCAGTACATGACTTTTTCTAAAACTAGCAAACGAGTCCATAAAGAAGCTGACCTATTTCTCATAATACGTACATGAAAGTATTATCAGATTAACCAACTCCGACCTGTGATTTTCGAATTCTAAACAACTCCCAATTCTAGACAACCTAGGTAGGATCAACGCAGATAGATTTTTAGATGAGATGCCCTCGAGCAGTTCTCCATGTGTTTACAAGTTAGAAACAGAAGCACACGCGTATCTATTTTTAACGTCCGGGAATACATTTCAGGCTTAGTATTGGTATACTAACTGTCACTTCTCGGAATCAAGGGATCGACGATGTTTTAATTGGCGCCCGTATAAATCTTCACATCTTTCCAGTGGCGTCTTCTTCGTAATCAAAGATTAACATTAATTAGATATAAAATTCTCCCTCATATGAGGTAACAAGTAATATGCTTTATTAAAGACTACATCAATGAAGAAGTAATTAGCCCTGCCCCATGCTTCTCTAAAATACCTGTGCCTGATTTTGATCTTTTTCTTACCACTTCAACGTGAAATTTATATATTCTGTAAATCCTTCCTTATTGTGGCGCGATTTCTAGAATTGTTCTTATTGATTAAAACCTTGATTGAATAAATTAATTTGGTTTTTTTTATGGCTTCTTCGAACCGCAATTAGTCTTTATTGATGATAGTGTCTAGTTACTTAATTATTTAAGCGATATTTTCTTGGTGCAGACTTAGCAAACAAAAAGTGTGTCTTGGATATGTAAATAATAGTTGGAAAATAAAAAAAAAGTTCGAAAATAGCAAATAGCTCAAAAATATATCCTTAACCCCTCAAGCGGCGGGTGCAAATCTTGGTAGTCACCTGTCATATCCGAGAGTTGAAGGTCAGAAAGGTAGCACTTTAGAAAAACGATCATAAGAAATAAACTACTTGATGGATCATGAAAAAAAGAATTGTAGAATGATCGCATTGAAATTTGAAATTTAAAATATTAAACCTCAAAATACGAAACCCTATCTAGAAACCTATCTAGAGCCCGGCCCCCCACCACCGTTATAACCTACGCAGTGGCGGCAGCGGTTTGCGGCCTACCCGCAAAACAACGGACTGACAGCTCTTTCAGTCTACCCTAGACAACGGCGGCTGCAACGTCACCGAAACGTCGGGTCCTACAAATTTCACGCGGTAAATTCGTTTTCTATCCTATTTATAATGTCAAACAACCGCGATAGTCTTCGATTTTATTATACCCTATCTAGAAATTAAAAAAACATTTGTGTACGTTATTACATGCTTTACTAAATTAGTGCGTTTTATTTATTTTCATTCATATATCCGAAGAGAAGCTACATAATATCCGAAGAGAAGCACAGATTCGAGCAATGGCAGCACTCGACTAAGTGCCACCAGAACACAAACAATTATATTAGGGACTGCAAGAAGCACGACTGAATAATCGTACAATACAGAATTTATCCGTCTTTCTCACACATATCTTGGTTGCACTGTGATTTTGGTGTAAATTCAGTTCGTTGAGAGCGCGGTTTGTCGCGCCGCGCTCGTACCTGTTTTGGGACGTTACTGAGCATTGACTACAATACATCGTACCTGATTCAGGGACGTTACTGTCTTGAGGGGTTAAAATATATTCCTCAAATTACCCAATGTAGACCATATTCCTACCATACCAATCAACTGTAAATTGAAAAAATTTCGAAATTTAAATTCTAGGTGTCAACATATTTTAAAATTTTCTCATTTCTAATTAATAATTAAATAATAAATTTATAAGAATACAGTGCAATTCCACAGTCTGGATTCACTCGCGGTTAACACGGGACGCGTCCCGAAGGATCTTATCCGTCTGAGTTTACATTAAATATTCAACCAGCGTGTCTATGGACAAAGTCGACCATCGAAAACAAGCGAGCTGTCGTTACTGGCTGGGGGCAGATCGACTTTGCTGAAGATACATCGGACGACTTACTGAAGGTGGTGGTGGATTTGATTGACCAGCCGACCTGTCGAAGACTATATGCAAAGACTCTCAGAAAGAGGTTACCACAAGGTATAACGGACGATCAATTGTGCGCTGGAAGCTTAGAAGGAGGACGAGACTCTTGTGGAGGCGATAGTGGTGGACCTCTGCAAGTGACGATAGCTGACAACCAATGCCTCTTCAACATAATCGCCGTTACCAGTATTGGAAAGAGCCCTTGCGGAAGTGCCAAGGGACCTGGCATATACACTGCCGTGAAGAGTCATGTGAAATAAATGGCGTTTTAGGAGTATGTCTACCGCCGGAAAATTGTCCAAAAACTGACGGAGATTTGCCAAAAGGGAAACTATCACAATTTTGTATAATGTCGGAACAAGAGGCTGTATGCTGTATTCAACACAGCCCCATGAGCAACAACACGATATCATCAAAAAACCAGGATAAATCCAATAATGCATGTTCTACATCACCGCCTACTACAACAACTACCAATAAGTCACCGGTCATCTCTACAATAGCTCCAGAAAAACCTTAAACATCGCCACAAACCTTATTACCAAATTCATAAATGACAGTGTGGAAAAACGAACTGAATCCGAAAAAAATAGCTGCAATATTGAGTACAAATTTAACAATGACAGCCATTGCTGTGTTGGCGATTAATTAATTTATTTTATTTTATCTGCATCCAAACTTTTCTCTGGTCGTAACGGTCTCCGTTCCATCGGGTTCAGAAGAGGGAGGAAGAGAGAGTGCACCCGTGGTCGCGCGCCCACCTGTGCACTATAATATAACCTGCGCACTTGACTGCTTCCGAACAATGGACTCTGAGAAGACTAAAGAAGTCAAAAGAATCTACAATGCAGTCGCTATGGCCGAACACGGCTAGAAGATATATCTATCTATCTATCTATATTGAATCACATATCATTCGTAAAGGCATTACTATTTCAGCTATATTTGGAAACAGATTTAAACAGTAAGGAAACCGCTGGACAGTTATTTGTTTTGCTAATAACGAAAAGTACCCAGAATGCAAACGTCGTTTGAGCAAAAGCATGACTTCTTTATTGCCCCTATAACATTCAACATGTTTAGCAATGATACAAAAATGAATTAGATTTTCGGATTAAAAATAAACATAGAATAGAATAGAATAGAGTAACTTTATTGTGCTATAAAAACATACCTTAATGAATATTACACTGGTTTTATAAAGAAGATCATTTATGTACGAATGACGGACTTATTGTTATAGCGATATCTTTCAGTCAACCATTTGATAAAATAATTCCTATTTTTCACCATACAATACACAAAGATGTAGTAAAGTTAAATTTAAAATAAACTTATACAAATATATGTCATTAACTTATGCTAAGGTTGCCCAGTCAAGGATAAAGGAGAGGACAAGGTGAGGTATTTGGTTAGTGGCTGTGTAAAAATAAATTTCAATTTCTTCAACAACTTTTTGAAAGTATGCAACGAAGGTGCATGCCTGATAGAGTGAGGGAGCTGATTCCATAAACGAGCAGGATGGACCGTATAACAGTGTGTGTAAACAGAAGAATGATATATCGGAATGGCGACATTTTAACAATTTTTTTTTTTACCAATTAAAAATGTATAGATATTTTCACGTAATGTTTCAGACCATCTTATATAAAATTATATATAATATTATTTTTGTAATTGTTTTTGGTTCATCATCGTTAAAATTTGTATTAGGTATACGCTATTCTTATAGGTGTTATTTACAACTTTTACGCGTTCGTCTTGAATCTTTTCCAAGCATTTTTATTTATAGAAATTTATACTGTCTGCGCTAGGACGGGTTATTGTCAGTTGCGTAAATTTGTTATATTAAGTGCAAGGCTTCGGCCTTTGTTATATATTCTAAATAATTGATATTTAAAATATGGAAATTTCCGTAATAATTTAAATTACTAAAAGCGACTGATATGCTGCGTGCACCACAATCACTTTAGTTAGTATCACATACTTCACAGGAAGTAAGTACCTACTATTTAATTCTATATATTCTATACCCATTTCTATCCATCCCAATGCTGAAATCCGTTCACCGTTCCATATCAATCAATCATTCAGCCATGACATCTTTAAATTGTAATCCACTCGAGCATCCCACGTCTATGCTCGTTGCTGTACGACACAGAGCGAGAGTGTGAGTCAAACAGCAGTTGTCTGCCCACGACAGTCGCTAGAGCCAACAAGAATATGCCGAGCATAAGGTCAGCTAGCGAGTGACAATGCAATTTGGATGCGATCCAGTAACGTACAATCGGAAGAGTGCTTACATCGAAAAAAGCACTCGCGGGAGTAGCTCTGCCCATGTGATAGGGAGCTAATGGGTCCATGCTGGGTTGGCCACGAAGACCTATTCTGTTCAGGGTCGGTCACACTCACGGGTCAACACCCATCCGACGGCCTCCACGCATGAGGTGCGAACCTGGGTAGGACGTTCGGGCGATGGACCTCCCCTGGGAATCAAACCTCTGGCGCTCCTGGACGGTCTGCGCACCGTGCGGCGCAAGCCAATCGATTGTGCACTCTGACTAACAGTCGGGGGAGTCTGGAAGCTGTATTGTTTCCTATAGAGCGGGGGTGGTTGCGTACCTTACGGCGACTGCTCTTGAAATGACCATCGGCCATCCAATCCTGGGTGAACAGCCGGGCAAAGGACGCCATGGTCCGCGATAGATTCGGTATTCACCGTTTCACCGCTTCGTAAGGGGAGAGGACCGCGCAAGCGACCTCGAACTCGGAACCAATCGAGAGACCTTACAAATCTGGTCACAATTGGAAGTAAGGGCGCGAGTGTCGGGCCCGCCAGGTAATCATTACTGGCTATCTCGCGGTAAGGCGTTGGTCTCTTACGGGTTGTGGCGTAGCTAGACGGCGGATTGTTTTTGTCCAAAGTCTTCTACGCTCACTCCAGGGAGATAGAACGACTAATCGTTAAAACTCCCCGTGGTGACGGGCTCGCCCATTGTAGTCGACAACCCAAGTTGCCCCATGTGATAAGAGTAACTAAATATTGAGAGATACTGCTGTGATGAAGGAGTTTTCTATATTTTGTAGAAGCTCGAAGTACAGGATATCGTAAGCCGCCATGAGCCTTTATGAACACATTCACCAACTAAGGATATTTACCGTAATATGCAATTTTGGCCGAAGAAGCCTTTCACAAATTCTATTGCAGTAAGAGCTATTCCATGAGAAAGTACTTTGGCATGACACTAGAAATAAAACCTACTACCGCCAACCAATTACACTACCGAGGGCCAAGTTCCAGGCGACTAGTCCGTACATAAGACTTACACTTTGGTAATAAATTGTCTAATAAATTGAAGGCTAATGAAAACATTGATATTTTGAAGAGATCATTTTTGGTTATCTGCTTAAAATCAACATGTATGCAAATAACAATATTTTAAAGTACCCACTTCGCAAACAATATCGTACTTACCAATGTAACTTAATGCAACGACCATATAGTAGTATTATTTTCTATAACATTTGTTATATCATAATGTTATTTCTGAACCATCAGTGTATATCTAAGAATAATATAAGTATAAAAACTACTAAAAATAATATAACTATAAAAACAATGACATAAAATCATATCGTAGTAGTAGGTGAATGAGTTTGATTCAAAAATGGTTCCAAAATAAATACCCAAAATCAAAATAATTTTTTGACTGCAAAATAACAAAATACAATATCAAATACAAATATTAGTGCTGAGCATGCGCATTTGTTAGCTGCTCCACTTTCTGTGATAGCATGGTTTTATTGGGATATGGTAAGGCTCTTTTCTTTAATGAATCATTTTTCTACAACGTAGAATTTTACATTTTATTCCGACTAATATGATGAACCAAGCAATAATTTCAAAATGATGGTCCGTGGTATTTGGTACTTGAATATAGATTTTGATGTTTTTATAATAAGGATAGGAATTAGTTTAGAAAACGATATCGAAATACATTCATTTGCAAAATCTCCCGAAATTTATAAGAGAGATTTTACTACTGTAAATGATATTGACAAAACATATATTCGTAGAAAACTGTCTTATTGTGTAGTTTGGTAATCACTATCTTGCAATAGAATTTTTTGAAATACTGTTATCAGATATTTTGTAATCATCTTAATTTGACTGGCTAGCAAAATGATTAAATATTATTCCCGAATCTCTTCCTAAAGAAATATTCGTTTAAAATTTAAAATTTTCCAAAGTTTTATTATGTGATTCAAAGTCTCATAAACCAGGAGACGTTTATTTTGTTAAAGTTTGTCTTCGTGCTGTGTCTAAATAACTTGTATACATTACCTAGTGCGAGTGTGGTCCGCTGATGCGTTAAAGATACACCCACCTGATTGGTCATTACCTGCAACCGGAGGAGGTAAAACTATCTGGCGCCAAAACCCTGTTGCGGTTCAAAAATGACACGAGGCTTAGCGCAGAACTATAGTAGGTGGCGAACACAATAGATCAGCAATGGTCACAGTGTTACAAGGCTCATAAAGATCTTAGAAACGCCCCACGCAACAAATTAAAGAAAATATGCAATGTTTGAAAAGTGATAAAAAAAATATGAGACATGTAATAATTTAAACGAGATATGAAATTTCAATTATCATATAACAAAGAGTGTGCACATCATAAGCAACAACACCTATGCAACAAGTATGAAGCCCTAGTATAAACATGTAAATCCAAGATAGGTGTTTAGTATTAAATAAACACATAAAAAACGTGTAATACCAGTGTTAGAAGACTCTATGTGCCTGTATTAAATTGTTTTAATATTCAACTCGCTGTCCATGTCTTGATTTGTGATATCAAAATTGGGGAGTTTTGGTAATTAATCAGATTTCTTACATTATATTCGATTCATTCATTTGGTTTATTTAATTAAATAGTACTGTTAATTTATGGCACTCGTCAAGATAAGTGTAAAAACCAAAAAATCGTGGTAGAAACTTATTTGTGAGTGTTAAGACAACATACTTTTATTATATTTCTCGAATTATACGAAATTAACCTATTACAATGACAATATCCTTGTTAATAGAGACTTCCTGGATCTTTATTGAAATCACGCAATGTAATTAATTTAGTTAAGGATCTTCTATTAGTAACTGTAAAGTTTTCTGTCTCCTGTTAAAAATAATATTTATGCAAGTTATGTTCTTATAACATTCATCGATTCATATTCTCCCTGGTGGTCTTCTATAGTTGCGTCAAGCTAAATCGCGTTTATTTCTTCATTAGTGCGGCTATCCCCAGTGACTATTGAAATGTAAGCTCGTGTGCTAGTAGCCAGCGAGAGTTAAACGGATCCTATGCAACATTACAAATGCGAGTGCACTTTACGGCCTTCCGGAATTGTCTGGCAGGCATCGAACCTCGCACCAGATCGCGGCCACCGGATTACGAATCCTCGTGGCTTTGTCTTCCAGTCGCTGTGCGTTCCGACAAACAGATTACATCGGATGCAATAACATCGCGCTTTTAGAACGCCATTTGGCACATCGAATATAATAGCCTTAACAGAGGGCTTAGCAGCGTTAAATAACAATCGCAGAATAATTTCCGCAAGAAGAATGCTTACACCTATGAAATTATGTTGGAAACGTGGACAAAAAATAAAAATATAACTCAAGAGTATGCTTGATTCTATCATTAATTAATCAAATATTTTATTTTATTTTTATCAAGAATTTATTTTGATATAACATCAAGGAATCCAATCGCAAAACCATGCGATTGTTTTTGTTTTGTTTTTGTTTTTTTGTTTCTTTCACCAATCCATCATGCTTTTTTGTTTCTGTCACCCAACTGGTACTAAACCAATCTAGGGTAGACGGGGCTCTAATAATACAATACATTATTTAAACGTTGTAGTGGAATGCTTATAAAACAAAATTGTCTTTAAATGAGGTCTTAAAAAATCGCAAATCCATTGTAAAAATCGGCATTAAAATTGAATATAAAATTCCTTCAAATAGAGTGAGACAAATAGAATACGCTTAAAAAGAAAACAAAGAGAAAAATGAAGTTATTAGAATGAAAAAAGAGATAAAGAAAGAATAGAGAGAAATGTCATTAGAAAAATAACAAGAAGTCGTTACGTAATGGTAATGAAATATATGGTAGATAACATAAAATTGTATATTCGATGGCTTAATGTGCAAAAGGGCTAACTCCATTTGGAATAACTTGATATGGGACTGTTAAAACGTAATAAAATCCTTATTAATACCATTATAGAAATTCCAAAAGTCCATTTGATAGCTTGTCCTTTCTAAGAAGTTCTTTAATTTTAGGGAGTCGTATCATTTCCTAACCTATAGATAATGAAGTTTGCTACATTAAAAGAAAAAGGTGTTCTGATAAAAAGTGGTGTTAGCACATTTGCAGATTAAGCCATCGAATTATGTTATATATCAATAGAATGAATAAAACAGTAAATAACAATAAATATCAAGGGTTTTTTTTTGTAACGACGTTCGGTGTTAAAATATAATCAACATATATATTTAAAAATATAATCTTCATTTGTGTACTTTATTTTTGCATTTGATTAAGTTATAATTTCCAACATTGTTAATCAATTAGTTTAATAAACTTACTATTAGAATTTGATTATGTGATTGTAATATATTTACTTATGTGATTCACATTTGTATATTCAATTGGAGAAGTAGGTTAAGTGTCGATTATGATTTATAGCGATTACATTTGTTTATATTGTTGCAATGAAATGGTACGTTGTTTTATTTACCCATTCTGATATATTAAAAAACATATCAATATCAAAAAAAAATAATGATTCGACGTAAATATATTGCGTATATATGCTGGACATCAAGAGATATTATAAGTACGAGTACATTATATCTCTAAATGTTTTCCGGCCAAAGATAACCAGATGGCCACATTATGATAATATTATTGTCAAGACACAATTTATATTTTCAGATGCGTTGAACGCTACTCAGTTTTTTATCCAGTTAAACAGATGACATAAAACAGTAAGAAAATATTGTAAAAAGAACATAAAAATAAACGCATTAATCACCTGAAGGTAAAAAAAATATCTTCAATAGATAAAATTTTATATATTTAGAAATTGAATATGAAAAATAAGTTATTAAACACCAAACTTCTGTATCATTTGATTAAAAGTTAAAATTTATAACATTAGTATGCAACAACATTAACGACTATTAGCCATTTTTTTATTTAATATAATTATCAAATAAAAGTAACATATATTGACAAAAAAATGCATCAAGGAATGGAGTACTCACACGATGCCGTGAACTTTATAATACCCATTCAAATGGTATTGATATGTTTAATAATTCCATAATCACTTATAATTACTCCGTAAATCAAACCCTAACCGATGAAATAAGCTGACTATTCGTTTTAGTTATTTTTATTGATTATTATTGATATTATTATATTTTATATACGCCATTACTAATATTATACAGCTCACACTGCACACTTATACGCTCAATACTCTCAAACACATACACACACCCTGAATACTAGACTTATGCAGTTCTAAAATTGAAGGTTCATTAGTTTTATTAGGTAGTTTTTTTTAAAGTAATTTATGTAATTTTATTGAAATCCGTAACCGGTTTTATTTGTTGTAATTTTGTAAACATTTTTAAAATATTAATAATGTAATACTGTGTTGTTTCTGAATAAAGGATTGAATTGAATTGAATTGAATTGGAAAAAATATTACATATAAAATATTTTTAAAACGTTATTTTTGCGAAGCAGATTAAATTAGATATGTGTGGATTTTATCACCTCACTAGATTTTATGTCTTTTCTGGGGTTATAGTATTTAAAACATAGTGACTTCACTTTTAGCTTCTTATTTCTCTTCATTCATTCAGATCGCTCATTCATTCTTGAAAACTAAAAGAGACTTCTTTATGAATATGTGACTGACTATAGTAAATATAATAATATTAAATATATGTGACTGACTATATTGTGAGCTGACTAATATTAAATATAAACAAGTGTAAATAAATAAATCTATTAATAAATAAACAAACAGATTGATCGAAAAATTATAAAGGTTTTTTATTAAGCAAATATTGATCATTATTAATAGCAACCTTTAATTTGATATGATAACGTGAATCTTGTTGTTGGGAGATTGTCGTAATATAAATCTACTGGAAAATCGTCTCCCATACAAGTACCTAAGTATCGATCCTAAGGCCGCTTTATCCGCGGTAAGATCACAGCTCTTTCCCGTAAGGACGCTCAAAGAGCTTCCTTAACTCGCCAGATAAGTCTAATGCTATGCTTTTATGCTCTTTCGCCGATGGCAGTAGAAAAAGATTATTTTAACATCGTACTCTCGCAACCACCCGCGGATAAGAAAGCATGGCACTTGTAAGGCGGAATAGTGGAAATTTCATCAATAGCCCTTATGGGAATATAAAGTTACATAGGTGTGCTATGAGATTAGAGAAGAAATTTTAATTTTCCTTTCAAAGTGACTATGAGAACGAATTGATATGACTTGGTAAAATTTAATTTTATTTGAAGATGTATAATAGAGATACTTCTTATTCCTGTGGTTGATGTAACTACATAACACAGATACCTTTGTATAATCAAGATGGATTTTTTTCTCTATCATTAAATATATGATGGATACTGAATAAGCAGAAGAAGAAAGAATGAGATAAGGGTAACCTCTCAAGTCCCTTATCCTCCCTCCTCTGGGAATTTGATTTGCTATTATATCCTAAGAAATAATCAAAATAATCGCAAGCCTTTCAACTGTCTGTAAAATATATCCTTCTTCATCTCCGTCATTCCCTAATTACTAAGGATCGTGGCCACTAGACAACAGTTTGCCTACGGGGCTCCTCCACTTCGATCTGTCTTCTGCATGGCGGGTCGCAGATTGTATTGACCCTTTTGTAACTTCTTTGATGAGGTCATTCCATCTGGCCGGTGATCTGCCTCTGCCTCTTCTTCCCTCCACTTGACCCCCGGAAAGCATTTTCTCCAGATTCTCTGGGTTTCTCCTGGTAACAGGACCGAATAACTGCAGGACCCTTCTCATGCATACGGTGGAGAGCCTCACTTGGATGCCGAGTTCTTCCAGGACAGATTTGTTGGTGCGGCGTGCTGTCCATGGGATTCCTACCATTTTACACCAACACCACATCTCCAGTGCCTCGATTTTGGTGCGTAACCGGGCCTTCAGGGTCCATGTCTCCGATGCATAGAGAAGTCCCAGTCCATTCACAAATGTTCCGCAACCATTATTTTTGTCTACGGCCTGGTCTTGATTTCCCTGCAACTTTTCCCATCATAATGAGTTGTAGGAGTATGTATCTGTGCACGTGACCCAGGTATGCAGCTTTACGCTGTTTGATGGACTGCCATAGCTTGCGTTTTTTGGCCGACACGCCGTAGAACTTCCTCATTGGTGACTTTCTGAGTCCAAGATATCGACATGATGCGCCTGTATGGCCACATTATACTTCTATACGTTTCCTGAGATCTTCCTTAAAATAGTCCAGGCCTCGCATCTGTAAGAAGTATGGGCCAGATGTAGCACTGGAGGAGACGTATTCGAAGTGGAATTTTCAGGCTTCGATTTAAATAAGTAAGGTAAATAAATAATGAGCTAAGTATATAAATAACCCTAAATAAGAAAGTATTTAGGATGTCGTGGAAATCTCCATTATCCTGCGAGCAGATCTTTTCTAATAAATTCAATACATGCCGGGATGTAAACACGCAAGCACCGCCTAAGTATAAAGTAATACGCCTACCGCCAAAATAAGATAAATCCCTTATCGGGAGAGGCATGCACAAAATGCCTCCTCTCGCAACCGCCTAATATCTATCAGCCAATATCTTTCGCAAGGTAAAGAGCTTACGCAGGGCCGAAATCTAGCTGCGTTGATTTTTAGACGATTTCTAATTGTCTTATAGTCTTATAGTCGTAACCAGACCACGGATTTGGTCTGGTTGCAAACCATATCTGTCCGTCTGTAGAGTAGTCCGGTGACAATAATTGTTTTTAATTATATCCTCGGCGGTCTGCTGGTTTGCGCATCGGATATGGTCCGCTCCGTATCAAATCAGTGCGTATGGACGGTCGGACCGGACAAACTATGACTAGTCGGGTTCGAAACGCCAAGAATAATGGTATTATTTAAGAATGGTTAAATAACGGCATTATTTTAGAGATTAATTGTGACGATATACTTTGTACTAAACTTTAGTTCTCAAAATTTTGTTCATTATTGTTCATGCAAAATACATCAACGTAGCAAATAAGTTGATCTTGCGCAGTAACTGCTTTTCTAATAACAGTATCGTTTTTGTGATGAGAGGTTTAACTAAATTTAATAATTCCTCAAAAATTTCGAGGTTCTATAGCAGGTTTATACAATACGAAAATCATTGACCAAACTCGTCGCATTCTCTTAAATATAATTTTTCATATTCTTTTTTTCGTTTTTTTTTTCTCCAGGGGACTGTAACGTTTCCGCTACCATTACGACGACATGACAACGGTGTATACTTGACGACCTACTTGGAGCAACTCTCCGATTCGGTCGTCTGTTGTAAGAACGGATTTGGTCCGCGGATTTGGTCCGTTGAACCAAATCCGAACGTTTTATTGGCTACTACTTTGATTAATAAAGAATAGACTAAAATGTAAGGATCGATTTAAGCCTAGTCGTTTTTAAGCCTATTGTAGGTACGCGACGATATGCGCGTACCTACAATACGTAGGGTGTTATTATTCGTTGGGTCTTATTACGAGGTCCACAAGGTCCATCAAATATCCTTTAAAAAATCTTGATACTGTTATACATAATAACCTCACTTAGCTATAATAACTCTTTAGTCAGATCCCATTTGAAAATTTGATCATCAGAATGGACTCCACATTTCAGTAATATTCGGAATTGATTTGAATCCACACAGAAGAAGTTCTTGCAAATGTTTTTGTCAGACGGGGTTTCAAGCGTCAGTTCTGTAACTATCAAGTAAGACTTAACAAGTTTAAAATAGTTGATCTCAGTAAACGTCAACAACTGATTTCACTGGCATTTCTTTACAAAATTATACATTAATATGTTGACGTTTGCTGTATTCACAATATATCGTTAAACTCCAACTTTATCTTCAAGCCCATGATGTCTAATGCTTTCTTAAGGGGCTTCCTAGACGATCAAGCATGCTTGACAAGCATCGCGTCCCGGGTTGGGAGGAAATCGTAAACCGCAGGAAAATTGCAAATATTTTTTTTAAATATTTACCAAAAATGCCTAATTTTGTAGTTTATACCAGGGATAAACATTAATTAGACGATTCTCTCCCAGCCCGCGACGCTATACTTGTCAAGCATGCTTGATCATCTAGGGAGCCCCTAAGGGCATGGGGAGCGTACAATGATAGATAGATAGATAGAAATTCTTTATTGCACATTTTAAGATAAAAACATACAACATCTACACTTATTGCCTAAAATATAATCTCATACAGCCAACCTTCGTGGAAGTGTAAGAATTTAGGTACAAATGATATTATGGCTAATAAACGAAAATATAAAATCGAAGACTATCGCGGTTGTTTGACATTATAAATAGGATAGAAAACGAATTTACCGCGTGAAATTTGTAGGACCCGACGTTTCGGTGACGTTGCAGCCGCCGTTTTCTAGGGTAGACACAGTCTACCCTATTTCCCTATTTCACGCGGTAAATTCGTTTTCTATCCTATTTATAAACGAAAATATGTTTAGACGACCAAAACTAACTTTACAATAATTAAAAAATTGTTTATCAATATGCTCGAATTGTATTAGTCGGTTTAATGGCTTGTGACTTCAATAAAAATAAAAAAATTGAGAAACAGGTAAGTTTTTAAAGATTAATTTTAAAGGAAATTCTAATATTAGAACAAAATCGATACCTTGATTAATGAAAATTTGTCAAATTCCATGTAAAAACTTTTTTTTAGTCAGAAATAGTCTAAATTAAAAATGGTTTAATTTATATAAAACGTTGAAAGAAAATGTTGCTTCCAAATGCGGCCCTTTTTCTAGACCCCGAAGTACTTACGGCACGATACGAAGACGGTGACTTTTATTGTAGATTTAGGAGCCAATTTTATTCGACTTATCTGCCGTGGATTACACACGCCATCTCCTCACTCCTCACTCCTCGCACAGTCTCTTCCGTCTCGCTCGTCAACCGAGCGTCGGAGACGGAAGAGTCTCTCTCCACGAACGCGGATTTAGTCCTTGTCTTAATTAGAATCGAGCCTAACATTTAGATATTAATTTACTGATTAAACTGATTATTTTTTATATGCAACTTTGAAAGGGTTCAGTTATTTTCGAGTACCAAAAACAACGATATTTATGGTAAACTAGCTAAACCCGGCCACGCTTCGCTGTGGCTCAGTCTGATATGAAATGATTGGGAAACGCAACGATGTCGAGACGCCCCTAAGATTTAACCAGGTGAGACTTTTATCGTGCGTATTCGAATGTAACCTTGTCATAAAAATACTATAACAAGTAAATGTATTAAAATGTATAATAAACACGACTGCCGTTATATAAAGTTAAATATTGTATTTGAAATTATTTTTAGTTCCGTGCTTTATGAAATATTTTTCTATTTGTCCATATAAGTAGATACATGTGTATTTCCAGAACATACTCGATCAGAACTTTTACTGGAAGTAAACACGATACATTTATGTTACTTTATTGATATTTGGACATTTGGGCATTAATACAGATACTTACTTGATATTTGGACAGATAAGTTACCCTATGATATTTGGGATGACATAACGATTCTTATAATACCACAAACTTCTAATTCGGTATATAAACACGATATATTTATGTTTATATATTGAAATTTGGAGAGTTGGCCATTTAGACTACTATTCACTTGATATTTATACAGTTTAGGCACTCTATGCTACTGAGGATGACATAACGATTCTAGCAATACTACACTTTTCTAAATCGGTTTAACGCTTGGTCTACGTAACGACCAAATTTGGTTGCACATCAGAACACCGTTGACTACGGCTTGCTCTCGGAGCGCACAATAATATTATTTTCAAATTCAAACGCATCCTAAAATCCATACCAAATATCTTAGTATTACCATATACATTATTACCATAGATACATAAACGGCCTCTAGAATAATTTCGCGGGTCGTTTCGCAGATATTTCTAGTAAAATTCCATTGTCAAGCATATTTTTTTTTTCGAGAAATCATCAAAATTTTAATGGTTTTTATTGGATTTTTGTATGTAAATATGCACGAAATATAAGATTTCGTAGAGAATCTAATAAGGATCCCGATAGTATTTACAATTTCTAAATAGGGTTCCGTATTTTTCCGTAAGACAAGTACAAGTTAGAAATGCCGAGTTTTAATCACTCTTTCGAATTTCTCTTATTTATTCATAATTATTTAATTGTTTTACAAAATGATATTTCAATATTATATATATAAAATTTCAATGCGATCATTAGGCAGTTATTATTTTTGTGATTGCTATATTATTTCCATAGTTATAGTACTTTTTATTGAGCGCGGCGATATTGCAAGAAATTCCAATAAATTGCCGCGGTCTGCCATGAAATTATACCGCTACTCGAAGGGTTTGGTATATATATATATATACCTTAATTTTTTTATTAATATTCATTATATAAATTTTATAATATATTTTTATAAATAATTAATAATTATTTAAATTTATAATTATTTTTTTTTTTTATATAAAATTATATTAAATAATTAATTTATATTAAATTTATAATTAGTTATATATATATATATATATATATATATATATATATATATATATATATATATATATATATATATATATATATATATATATATATATATATATATATATATACACCTTAAATTTTTTATTCATATTCATTATATAAATTTTTTAATATATTTTTATATTTAATTATAAATAATTAATAATAATTATTATTATTTTTTTATATAAAAATATATTAAATAATTAATTTATATTAAATTTATAATTAGTTATATATATATATATATATATATATATATATATATATATATATATATATATATATATATATATATATATATATATATATATATATATATATATATATATATATATATATATATACCTTAAATTTTTTATTAATATTCATTATATAAATTTTATAATATATTTTTATAAATAATTAATAATTATTTAAATTTATAATAATTATTTTTTTTTATATAAAAATATATTAAATAATTAATTTATATTAAATTTATAATTAGTTATATATATATATATATATATATATATATATATATATATATATATATATATATATATATATATATATATATATATATATATATATATATATATATATACCTTAAATTTTTTATTATTATTCATTATATAAATTTTATAATATATTTTTATAAATAATTAATAATTATTTAAATTTATAATTATTATTTTTTTTTATATAAAAATATATTAAATAATTAATTTATATTAAATTTATAAATAGTTATATATATATATATATATATATACACACCTTAAATTTTTTATTCATATTCATTATATAAATTTTATAATATATTTTTATATTTAATTATAAATAATTAATAATAATTATTATTATTTTTTTATATAAAAATATATTAAATAATTAATTTATATTAAATTTATAATTAGTTATATATATATATATATATATATATATATATATATATATATATATATATATATATATATATATATATATATATATATATATATATATATATATATATATATATATATATATATATATATATATATATATATATATATATATATATATATATATATATATATATATACCTTAAATTTTTTATTAATATTCATTATATAAATTTTATAATATATTTTTATAAATAATTTATAAAAATATCGCTTCGCTAAGCGTTTATAAGTTATGGTGGAATAAAAAAATTGAAAACATACATAGAAGAAGCCTGAAAACATGATACTCTTTCTTAATCGCGTATTCGAATGAAACTTTGTGTCGAACTTTCAAGTCAATCGACCGATTACTTTTCGAGTTTTGCGAGCCCAAGCATTCGCTGACAGAATTTTTAAATATAAAGATTTTCTACAACTAATATAAGTATATACCATATTTTCTACATCCAGCATTCGTAGTCTAGCAAATGGGTGAAATTATTGGAGCAATACTCAGACGCATAACTTCCAATAAGAAAGTCTCTCTGGCAAGTGATCTGCATCCAAGCGGAACGCAAAATTTCTTGCTTTGATTTCCAATTTGGCTGAGTGGACTGCTTGCGCTGCGATACAATTGGAATTCCTTTAGCGAGTTATGAGATTGAAATATCCTTTTAAGAATTTCCAGCAGCTTTATGAGTCTGTTTAGCGGGAAAGCACCCGCCCTCGAGTCGAGTTGGAGTTTATCGATATTCTCATTGTAGAAGATTATTCCGTACGATTGCAACGGGAAAGGGTAGTGCAGTTAGAAGTGTATGAGATGAGTGATGGTCTTACGGATTTCTAACTTGATAAGGCACTCTTAACGAATGACATAACTAAATTTTGCCTTTGATTTTATATGGTATTAGATTGTTTAACTCCATAGAAAGAAACGGAGGTGGCGCTCATAGCATTGACTGCGAAACTAATGGCAATTTACTTTTTCATATATTACACAGTATACCAGACAGTAGCGGCTCTTAGAACAACATTGAAAACGAAGCGACCTACGTCACGAGTCCAAGGGCTCGCATATGACCGCCACATGTCTACTACTCCGCCAACGCAGATGCTCAAACCTTTTGAAAAAAATCGCCGACTTTTGCAAGAGCGTAACGCTAACCAAAGGCGTTCGTAGAGACGTACCACTCTGCTCACTTCCCTCGCACCTTTTCCCCGCAATCCCCTATCGCTTGAGAGTGCGTCTCTTGGTATAGTGTGTCTATAATAAAAATGGTAATATTTTTTAAGCTATTGCATAGCTTTTATAGCGGGCCTAGGCCAGCGCGGCGACCGAATGAAGAAATTTCCTAACGAAAATTAATGATTTTAAACTGATAATTATCTCTAAACGAGTACTGCTTACGATTCGAAAAAAATATATGTTAAACAAGAACATTTCCTAAATATTCTTAGATTTGAATATTTTAGATTTTGTTTATATTACATAGTGTAATTAATTTGTGAAATTAGGTCTAACCGAACACAAAAACGACTACTACACAAATACTATCTGGCGTATTATTATGAAACCTGCACCATTTTAAAGATAATTTAATGATCTATCTTTTTATCTACGCATTTTTTCGAATAGTCAAAGAATAATATCCGTTTTTTTGCTTTATCGAATAAAATTCATACGCAGCGCTCTATCGGAAGACGTTTAAATTATTCCGAATCATTTGCTTCCGCAGCCGCAAATGATTCGGAATAATTTCAACGTTTTCCGATAGAGCGCAGTTATCTGATATCAGAAAAAATAAAATAAATAAAATAAATAAATAATTATAATTGCATAAGTTGTTAAAAATGCTATGCAATAGCTTTACCGCGGCAGTCCCCGAGTGCCACACGTATTTTTTTTATAAAGAGTGATTTTAACCCAATAATTTTACAAATGTTATATGTTATATAAACTTTAAAAACGAAATAATTTAACAAATTATAACGAGAGTGAGAATCAATTATTTGTGCCATTTATCGCATTTTTCAAAAAGGCTAGGCTAATTTCATCACAGAAATAATACAAAGAGATAGAATGCCATCTATTAGATGTGAAAAATAAAGTGCGTAAATATTACGTATTAAAATCTATATATCAAATTAAAAATTGGTAACTTTTGTAAATAATATTAAAATTTTAAGAGGTGTGATTTAAAAATTCGTTTGTTATTAACCTTTCGAGTAGCGGCATAATTTCATGGCAGACCTCGGCAATTTATTGGAATTTCTTGCAATATCGCCGCACTCGACAAAAAGTACTATAACTATGAAACTACTATAGCAATCATTAAAAAAAACGTATATAGAATATTGAAATCTCATTTTGTAAAACAATTAGATAATTATGAATAAACATGAGAAAGTCGAAAAAGTGAAAAAAACTCGGCATTTCTAACTTGTACTTGTCTTACGGAAATATACGGAACCCTATTTCAAAATTGTAAATACTATCGTGATCTTTATTAGATTCTCTATCAAAGGTAACATTTTGTTTTGCTTATTTACATACAAAAATATTTGGATATTAGCTCATAAAACCAATAAAATTTTTGATGATTTCTCGAAAAAAAAAACAATGGAATTTTACCAGAAATATCCGCGAAATGACGCACGAATTAGCGGCCGTCTATATATCTATGGTAATAATGATATATTTGGTATGGATTTTACGATGCGTTCGAATTAGAAAATAATATTTATGTGCGCTCCGGGAGCAGGCCGCCAATATTGGTCGTTACATAGTCAACGGTGTTCTGATGTGCAACCAAAGGTCGTTACGTAGCCAAAGGGTCTAATTAGTTATTACTTAACACCGTATAGGTGTGTTTAAAGCGCCATATATAGTGCGCCGCCACTTTGTTATACCCCGATAGTCACTACATATATTGAACATAATAACTGGAGATTAATAAAATTTTCGAACTATGAACTATGCCATCTACATGTTGCATTTCGTAGTTTTTACTACTATGCTAGTTGCGAGATAGTAGTACGACTTTGAGCAATCTAATACGATATAGTCAATAATTCTTAAACTTAAATGTATGTGAATATAAGCAATAGTATATTATAATAAATAATTTTATTTTAAAGAATTTAGGTCTGTGTATAATTTTCACTTTTTTTTAAAATTTATTAAGAAGAATTCAATTTTTTGTCGAACGGATTCAATCCCATGATTCTTGATCGACATATTTTCATTTGTCTATATTTCATTTCGGTTCTTCCGTACTAATGATACGGTAGCGTAGTCACCAAAGGTAGCCTTTCTAACCTAATAAGTCTCAAATTGAAAATCCTCCGCCGATGATAAATGTCGCAAAAGCAGACTTGACAGATTTAGTGGATGCTCTTTCCCTTACCTAAGCGTTTTTGAGGAAATCGGCTATTTGCGAAGGCGGCTTCAAGGGCGCTCTCTCTCTTCGCCTCCTCGCCTGTCTCGCCCCTCGCTCCGGCTGCAAGAGAGAAAAATCGAATATAAATCTCTCGGTTCATTGTTCGCAAGAGATACGGTATGATTTATGACTCTTAGACGCGAATGCGAAGGGATTGCTAATAGTATTTTTAAGTAAGAATATGTATACTCACTCGCGATATAGTGATTTCCCTGCTGAAAACGAAGAAGAAACAAAATGTCTCAGAGATATATATTTTTCGTTTTTACGAAAATTAAGTAAATGAGAAATAATCCGAAATTTAAAAAAAATGCGAATAAATGGAAAATCATATTTGTGTTATTTCACGAATTTTCGTTTAATTATTTCATTGGATGAATTAATTCTAAAATCCAATTGTAATGATTTCCAAACTACTCTACAATAGGAATGTGGTTAGGTTTAATTGTACAGTACTTGCAATTCAGAATTAAATCATACATTCCTAGCTATTCAACGCGTTGTAAGAAATTCCATAGCATAAAAGAAGGAGCATAGCGGACCTGTCCTATCTTCTAAACATTGCAAATGGAAAGGTTTACTGTCCCGAGTTGCTTGGACGTTTGGGCTTACGTACCCCTGCTGCGCGTCTCAGGCATCACAACCTGCGTTACGTGCCCACTGCAAAAACGAATTATAAGAATAATTCTTATGTCATACGAGCGAGTCGATGTTTTAATGTACTGGCGCGAGAAGTTGATATTGACCTTTTCAACACCTCTTCTCGAAATTTTAAACCTATACTAAACAATATGTTCTTTTCTTCTTAGAAATATTAGCATTTATCTAGTTATATTTGTTTGTATATTCACTTGTTGTATCTTTTTATTATGTGTGAAAACTTTTAATTGGCCTTCAGCACTTATTTCTCAATGTGTACCTATATATGTTTAACTATCTGTAAGTTTTCCTAATAAATGAAAATAAAATAAAAATAAATAAAATAAAATTGACATTGATATATTATTACAAATTTTCATCTCAGTAGTAAAATGCTAAGGTAGACTGGCCCGCAACATTGACAATTTTAATCGCATTTTTCTCTAACTACTTCATTTAGGTACCTATATGTAATTTAGGATTTTCCTAAAATGGGCCCTAAAACTATCTAATTGGAAAGATTATACGGTAAAGTTTCATGAGCTAACGAAAGTTTTTATTTACAAAATTTTAGTTAACCCTTCGAATGGCGGCATAATTTCATGGAAGACCGCGGCAATTTATTGGAAATTCTTGCAATATCGTCGCGCTCGACAAAAAACTCTATAACTATGGAACTACTATAGCAATCGTATGAAGAATAATTGTGCAATGATCGCATAGAAATTTGATATTTAATATATTGAAATCTGTAAAACATTTCATATTGAATTTGTAAAACAATTAGATAATTATGAATAAATATGAGAAAGTCGAAAAAGTGAAAAAAACTCGGCATTTCTAACTTGTACTTGTCTTACGGAAAAATACGGAACCCTATTTAGAAATTGTAAATACTATCATGATCTTTATTAGATTATTTATCAAAGATAATATTTCGTTTTGCTTATTTAAATACAAAACTATTTAGGTATTAGCTCATAAAAATCAATAAAATGTTTAATGATTTATCGAAAAAAGAATGATGATGTTTGACAATGGAATTTTACCAGAAATATCCGCGAAATGACGCGCGAAATTATTCTAGCGGCCGTCTATGTATCTATGGTAATAATGAGATATTTGGTATGGATTTTAGGATTCGTTCGAAATAGAAAATAATATTACTGTGCTCTCCGGGAGCAAGCCGCCAATATTGGTCGTTACGTAGTCAACGGTCTTCTGATGCAACCAAATTTGGTCGTTACGTAGCCGAAGGTTAATAGTTTAATTTACCGAATTTAAGTATAATTTACAGATTTTACTTACAAGTTACTTGAAAACCAATATGTATATTTTTTATAGAATTTTCAAAATATTAAATCGTGCACAACTTATTTTGACGATTGTACACAGCAACAAAACATGCTCGTAGTAAGCAACAATGGAACCAATACATGCACACGCACGATTGCCACCCTCCGGGGGGCAAGTTACAAGGGGCGTCGGGGGCAAGGGGGTGGTCCGATTTTTTTGGGGGCAAATACGTTGTTTAGGCGGAGTTTTGTTGGAGGGGTGTTCGATTGGTCTCCTTTGCAGTATGGACATTTGCCGCTTCAATAATTTCTACAGCGATTATAAGCCCTTATATTGAGGGGTGGAGACACAGGGTATGGGGACGGTCAATACTCAATAACGCTTGGACGTATGTGGCGGGACGTCAGAGAAATAAACAATAGCAACCGTGAATCTATTGTCTCTTTATTCGGAGATTGGCGGCCATTGCAAACATGCAATACTCTATATGAGCAAAATTAAAACAAGGACTAAAAAAGATTACAGAATGATATATAATGAAAAAGATATAAGAAAAAGATGTATCGTATTTTGAGGAATTCTCGAAGGTACAAAAATTAACAACTAGAGTTGTCAACTACAACGGGCGAACCCGTCACCTCAGGAAGTTTTAACGATTAGTCGTTCTATCTCCCTGAAATGAGCGCAGAAGACTTGGACTAAACAGTCCAAGTCTTCTGTCAAGCTCCGCCACATGCCCGTAAGAGGCCAACGCCTTAACCGCGAGATAGCCAGGAGCGTTACCCAGTGGGCTTACACTCACGCCCTTACTTCCAATTGCGACCAGATACTCCAGTCTCTCGATTGGTTACGAGTTCGAGGTCGCTTGCGCGGTCCTCTCCATTACGAAGCGGTGAAATGGTGTATACCAAATCTATCGCGGACCACGGCAACCTTTGCCCGGCTGTTCACCCAGGATCGGGTAGCCGATGGTCGTTTCAAAAGCAGTCGCCGTAAGGTCCGCAACCACCCCCGCTCTATAGGAAACAGTACTGCTTCCAGACTCCCCCGACTGTCAGAGTGCACAGTAGATTGGCTTACGCCGCACGGTGCGCAGACCGTCCAGGAGCGCCAGAAGGTTGATTCCTAAGGGAAACTATCCCTAAGGCCAGAGTCCTGCCCGGGCTCGCACTTCATGCGTGGAGGCCGCCGGATGGGTGTTGACCCGTGAGTGTGACCAATCCTGAACAGAATGGGTCTTCGTGGCCAACTCAGCAAGGGCCCATTAGCTTCCACAAAGCTCCCAAGGGCCCATTAGCTCACAAAAGTTAACAGTGGCAGTTGTTTTGAAATCATCGAAATGAACCATTCCTAATGATATTCGACTAAACTGGTAAACCTAATGATATTCGTTAAAAAGTGTTTTTTTTCAGTTGGCGAAGATCGAAGCGATAAATATTTTGACTTCAATTTTGAAAACCGTCTGTGTACTTATAACTCACTGTGTCCTGCTTAACTTTCCTGTTGTCAGAGGTCAGCATTGATAACTTCTTAATTAGGGTTCCATGTGGAGGAAAGTTTGAAACCTTCATCTCGATTAAAGTTACACGTTTTTCGGATTTCTGGCGTTATTCCCTGATCATTTGCGGGAAATAGAAAAGTTCTTTTGAGAGTACAATTGGATCATAAAACTCCAGCGAATGGTTCGTCCCACTGTCCAATTAAACATACCCTTTCAGATTGACGCTTTCTCTCGCAGGACGTTTTCTACAACATTACTCGAGTCATAATAGAGCGACTCGTTTGTTCGACTTAAGACAGTTCTCAGCTACACTCGATTTTGTAAACACCAGGGGCTTCCAGTGGCAGTAGATCTTTCAAGAGCCTCAGGAATTGAACCATGCTTGGAGACCGTTTTAATGCTAAATTGTTGAGAATTTTTCTCATCAGATCTGTTACTTCCTTGCTATTTGCCAGAGAGCTGGAGCTCGATTTGGTGTCTGAGGCATTTTTGTTGTGTATTTTGTGGGGTGGTTGCAATATGTGCAAAATAGTCAGCATCATTTCACTCAAGTATTTGATTCGGGAGGCATCTTTGTACCTAACGTATGTGGCAAGGATGATGGTGTGAATCAGTTTATAAATATCGATCTGTATGTTTCCTGTATACAGTGTGTCCAAGAATATTGTCGCTTCTCCTCGTAACCATAAGGTCCAGAAATGTCATATATCCATATTTTTCCATCTCACATGTGAAGCTCATCCTAGGATATATCGAGTTAGGATGAGTTAGAAATTCTTTGACTATGCGAAGATCCTGGGAGATTCATCTAAATATTTTTTGATCGTAGATCATCGCCGGCACTATAGTCGTGTGGTCTGCCAATATTATTTTGGCATTCACCTTTTATGTCAAAAAGACTGGTCCTTAAACAGAATATAAAAACTACTGTTAAAAAATCGATGAAAAGGCTTTCGATTCGGATCACAATCGGAGACTATCTTTGATCATTTAAAAGTGATCATATGGCGAGTTTTTCAGGTAAGACATCTCAGCTGATTCCCTGAATCTTTCTGTTAGATTCATTAAGACGAAACGCTTTTAAAGTCGCTGTTCGATACGCAAGCGAATCGCTAAAGGCCACAGTTTATATATATTTTTGCAAAAACGAAATATTTTTTATGTCGGTAACTAGTTTTATATTTATGTTTGTAATTTTATAAGTTTAGTAGCAGTGTAGTAAGTCGATATACCTAACAGTGTGGTAAGTCGGTAATCACGACCCTAAGACGGTCCGTGAGGCCTTATTCCTAAATAGGAACAATCTACGCATTCTGGTGAGGGCGCTTATGGGGCATTGCGGCCTTAACAAACACATGTACAACCTCAAGCTCCGAGACACAAAAATGTGCAGGTTCTGCCAAGAGGCCGAGGAAACTCCCCTGCACCTCATGTGCGAGTGTGGCCCGCTGATGCGTAAAAGATACACCCCCTTGGGTGGTCATTACCTCCAACCTGAAGATGTAAAACAATCTGGCGCCAAAAGCCTGTTGCGGTATTTAAATTACACGAGGCTTAGCGCAGAACATAATAGATCAGCAATGGTCGCAGTGTTACAAGGCTCATAATGACCTTAGAAAAGCCCCACAAAAAAGTCTTTAATTTAATTTGATAATATTACATTTTTTAGCGTTTGGGGATACTTCTTCACCATTTTATTAGTAGTCAGATTTAGAAAGACAGATCAATATTATTTTTATATAAAAGTGAGAAAGAAATATATTTTTTGTTGACTTTCAAATATCCGTTACGAACTTTCTATAAGCTGGTCATTTGAAAGCACAATGGGATTATACAACAACGTTTAATACTTTACTATAGTTGACGAACATTTCCATTCAGCGACATATTAATAATGAGCAATGGAGTGTTGGCTTGTTTATATGGCTTATTAATTGTTGATCAAACAACTATGGCTATTTTCGGATGGCGCTCCAACTTCCCGTTTGTGAACTTTCCCGAAAGTGTTTATGTGTATGAGCGTGTATGTCCCCTCAAACAAAAACCCCACCCCTTCAAATTTGATAGGCAAGACAAAGTTCTGGGGTAAACGTTTTGAATAGCAGCCGTTACAATCGCGTTTCGTTTATATTGTAGTTATTATATATTTAAAGTAATTTTCCTTCCATATATACTTGCGAAAACGATGCAAATTTTTGTTGCAGAAGTGGATGTTTAAAAATATTTCTTTATTTATACCTGTAGCCGTTTATATTTTATCCACGCTTGCATATGTATATAAATACCATCTTAAAAGAATGACAGCGCATGCAGATGTTGATTTTTGTTGAATATAAAGATGGTACTAAGTCAATCATAGTATCCTTTCAAGATCTCAATATTCTTTTAGTATTTTGAAGGTCTCAAAAAGATCATTACTGGAAAGGGGATCTTTCATTATTGTCTTAATTAAGCAAGTTGGCAAATGCTTGTAGTCTTATTTTCACTTCTTTGGGTGCTTTACGTTGAATATATTAGAGAAGATATATCGTGGACATAGTATGGCTTTCATATCAGATACCCTAATTGGACCAAAGGTTTTACAATTAGGATATTTTACCTGTCATATATCTGTTATCACTAATTATTAACGAACGAGGGATGACAGAAACCAAAAGAAGCAAGAGCTCGAAAAAAAATCGTGTACAAAAATAATAGATACGGTTATGTATAGCTAATATAATCGTTAATCCGACAGACAACATTAAAATTTATATTTACCTATAATATGTACCTAATCTCATTGAAAATACTTACCTAAACTAAAGCATAAAAAAATAACAACGCATCTATTGTATTTCGTTGGAACTACTTCAGGCGAAAATGATAAAAATAAAACTAGGAAATTACATCTGATATTCGCCTAAGTAGGTACATATTACAAATAAACAAAGATTTATAATAAAAAATAAAACGTACCTGCAAATAATTAAAGAAATTAAAATATATTTTTTTATTGGATTTCATTTTAGATTTTATTTTTTGCAGTACCTAGTTTTTATTTGTATACATAGGGGAGTATTTATATACATCAAGAAGATGCTGATACATCAAGGAGATGCTGATAGGCCACCCTTTCTATGATCGGGCTGAATTCGAGAGCCATGACTTTGAGCCCATTTAAATGACTTAAAAAAGTATAGCCTTATTGTCTGGGTATTTTATTTCGTCTAATATTTGTACTTTTAGTTTTAAATGCGTGGCGTAGCTTTAATTTGATTATTTAACATGTCACTGACAATTTTACGATGAAAATTTTTACTATGTACATATCTTTTCGAATTATTGATTATTCAAAATATTAGGCTTCTATGTTGATTATTTTTATTTATATTTATAGCTTGACAATCTAGTGTTTAATTTCTTGATTATCAATGTATGTTCAGTAAAGAGTAGTAACGAGACATACTACCTAAAACAATTATTTTGACACGTCCAGGAGCAGTTTTAAGCCATCAATTGGACACGACAAAAATGTAATGTAATGTAAAAGTATGTCAAGATATACGAGTACACCTCATCCAAGCCCAATATAGAAAATGCACTTTCCACCTACGATGAATAGGCGCGAATTAGGTCGAAACGACATAATTAGCAGTCACACACATTGACTCCAGGACCTTTATTTCAGCGTAGATTATGTGAGCGAAAGAGATGGTTCGATTGTCCATTTATATATTTATTTATTTTAATTCATTTTCTTTACTTATTTCCGTTACAACTTCACAGTTGTGTAGGAATGACCAATTATATTAAATTATTCTCAAATTAGTTACTCAATTCATCAAAGTATGAAATATATTAAACTACCCCAAAACTAATCCAATTAACTAAAAAAAAGACTGTGATATAACAACTGACCTAAAAATATAGTACCTACATTACCCCTAGAAAGCTAACGTTCGTCAAAACGATGAGCATCTAATAAATATCCCCCTCTCCCTTTCTAACTTTTTTACTTACACACTCGCGGTTTCGCGCCAACTTAGTGACCGCTAGACTGCGTCGTGTGGTGGTCGTAGTAACCCGGTAAATAATTTAGTATTTAAAATACCTCTGCATCCTCGTAAGTTTGACGAATGATTAGCTTGTGTGTAACTTTTACCTTTGTACTTGCTCCTGTACTAAGCCTTTTTTAAATTTTCTAAATTACACTCTTTTGAAGGTCTTGTAATTAAATTATACCTACTATATTTAATACCAAAGAAAAAACTAACTTCCTAAACAAGATGTCATGGTTTAGTAATTTTAAGTATCAGTTTCTAATTGATCTCAAGAAACCTATGACATTTAAAATTTTTGATGTAGTACATAAAAGGTAAATAAATATTCATTAATCCCATATTTCCTATCAATATGAAAAACTTGATTAAACTATAATAAAATGTTAATAAAAACACATTTGAAAAAATATCGTCAAGAAGTCGAACTGTCAGCTTATCATAGATGTTCAGAAACGTTAGCTAACTAAGGTTAAATGATATTGGTATGTACGATGTTACTTTCAAAGTATTTTAGAATGCTGTTATGTGCATTAATGTCGATTTTAAGTAGATAAACCTGGATCTCTTGGAAATATCAATGTTTTTGATCGCCTTTATATAATCAGGCAATTTATTAAAAAGTTCAAGTCATATATAAAGACTAGTCACCTGGAACTTTAAAATATGCGCGTTGGCATTATACGGAGCCTTAAATAATAAAAGCTGTCCTGCGACCATATTCATCCGTGGATTAGCTTCCACGTCACATTGAATGCTCGACAGCCGTTAAGGATTCGCTGCGCTGCGTTGTGAAAATCGCCATTCTAAAAACGCCCTCGGATCGATCGGAATTCTATGCTCGATCGGAATGATTTGCATACCGAAAAAGCTATCGGGATTTCGATGCAGCGCGCGCCGCGCACAGTATAAAGGCGATCCGCGCATCCAGCGCAGTATTAATTTACATTTCCAAGATTCTCAAACTGTGAAAACATGATCGTCGCCAGAGCACTGGACGACTCAATGTCAGGAGGCAGCTAGCAAGGTGATTTGTGATTTGTGATCACTTGCCTAATTTGTGAAAAGCGTACAATACACACGTGAAAACTAATTGCGAACTAGGGTTTTTAAATAACCGAAAAAACCTATAAGTAGTTGAATTCGACTATATTACTTCGAGTATTTTATATAGATATACGTAAAAGTTTCATATTGATATAAATGAAGATAGAATTTGTATACAGCCTTTTTTGTAGGTTCAGTTGTAAAAAAAAATATTTCAAAAGATTCATAATTTCGACTCATAATTACTTTCAGAATTTTATTTATAAGCTTCATATTTAGTATTTTATTTATTTTTTCTGTATTCGTGACTACAAAAGGCGATTAAGTAACTACCACATTTTTACAGTGATATTTAAATTAACAAATTAATGTAGACACATTAGCAACATGTTTTTAGACAAAAACATATCACCTGTGTAGCTATGTTGATGGGAAATGATTGGGATATAATCGAGGGTACCAATGATGGAATGTGAGGGTGTGTATGTGCTTGTATTAGGATATGCGCTCATATATATTTATATACAGATTGCGTACGGTATTTAAGGACACTCATATATGTGGCCATAATTTCTGGAGATCTATTTAACCTATTTTTTTTAAGGTGTACTCTATGGAGGACTCCAAGGTTACGCAAGAAATAAAGACAGCGATCGTCGCTATATGCTCGAATTATACCGATTTAGAAATCTCCGCGTTCTTCAATTGGGCCCGATCATTCGTACAGAAGTTTCGTTGTAAATTGAAAGCATAATAAGCTGGCGATGTAAAAAATATTGCGAAACTCATAAAGCATGAGGAACGTCCGGATTATACAGAACTATAAAATTTTCCCAACAACAACGAGAAATCGTTTACCTTCGACGTTCATGAGGACCATTGCGAGGGACCTTGATGTCTCTGAGGGTCTAATTTGAGCTGTAAGCCTGACGTATTTCGGAAAAATCGGGATCAGAGGCTTATCCGAGCAAAATATCCCGAGCAAAATTTTATTCGACATCTAAAACAATTGTATCGATTGAAGACATGTAACAAGAAAACTAAAAACGAAGAAACGCGAATATCGCATTCAAGAGAAGAAACAGATAGAAAAACATATTGATCACATTTCACTGCATTGAGTGCCATCAGTCTCGTAATCAGAAGAAACTTCACGTTTTGACATATTGTGAATCTACAGTCATAATGAACAGTCAACGACTAAATAAACGACATGAGCTAAACAACTGCTGCTGTACAACTGAATGTAAATTGTGCGGTGCCTCAAGTATATTCTATGGTACAGGTCATAACTTGTCTGTTACTTTCGGATGTGCGACTTGAGAACGTGGAAATTAGACTATTGATGCTGCAGAGCAACAGAAAAATATTCGACACGGAAATAGCGCTTCCGGCGCAGTAATAACTCAAAGATTTTGTGGAATGGAGAAAAGCGTGCCACGCAGAATCACAAGAAAAGATCTGAACGCGACTAGCGAGTCTCCCGCGGTTAGAGAGTTAATGCCGCTAATGGAAGTTTTATTGGGTAATTGTGTGGTCAAACACTCAATTAACATTGCGATTTTTTTAAATCGGAATTTAATACATTTTGCTACATATATGACCAAGTGTCAAGTTATGCACCAGCGGAAGATTATATTTTTGAAATAGTCTTCATTAATTTATTGACACAGTAAATTTATTTCTTTATAGAATTTTTAACATTTTCATAGTGTTTCTATATAAGTTTTTCTGTTAGCATTAGAAGAGTTAATTCGGCCATTTTGTGTCTATTTCGATTTTTAGATTTCCTGCCGTCATATATGCACTAATGTGTAATCGTTAGCATAAATGGTTGTATATAAATAAAAGAAGTGTTTTCCCCAAAACTAAAGTAGGTACATCTCTAGAAAGTTTTAGACACTCAGGGAGCATCGCGGAACTTGGTGGCAAATTATGCAAAGCAATTTTTTAACGTTGACAATAAACAATTTTGCATATTGTGTACAGGCGCTCCGTTCCGCATATGCGATCAATCCAGGTAAGGAAGTTTGCACGGGAACGCGGATGCCTCGAAAGGGTTAACGGTGCTCGTCGCAATACATTTGGCGCATGCGCCGCCAGAGCCATTCTGGTGTCATTCGCGAAGGATTGACAGTCAAAATTGTTGCGATGGAGCGTACGCGGTAGGAATACGGCGGGGCTGACTGAAACGCATTAAGTCATTATAATCAGTTTCTATTGAAATGCTGAGAAGTCACTAAGCGGAATTGATGTGATTGGCTGGATCTTTACCTTAATGCATATTGACTATAATAAGTATTGAACTTACTTATTGGATGAAATGAATATACACGTACTATGTTATAATAGACCAATGTATCACATAATTTCCAACTCCGTCAGATCCGGATAGGTCTATTTTACAGTAGGATCAAATTTCTATGAGATAAAAAACTATTGTGGTTTTTTGATATTATAAGTACGATAAAACGGATTTACCGCATGAAATTTGTAGCAGTCAGGGTGCTACAAGGGTGATACAAACTTCTCGCGGTAAATCACTTTTATCTTGTATATAATCGTCTGCCCCAAAGTAAGACCTTTCATTGCAGCTATAATACTCTTCATCTTACCTCTGACGGTGCAGTTGGCTGAAGACTCCCAATATTAACCTTTTGATATTAGTTTTCATTTTCTGTGAATATTTCAATTTATTCCTTTGCTAATGCTGATTTCTGTCGTTATAAGGTTAATAATACGGTCAGGACAACAGTAAGAGTCTGAATAAGAATAAAAATAAAGCAACGTGTTTGGTCACATTTTTATCACTAAACAAGTTCAGTTTCTATCAAATCCCTATACATTTTGGCAAGTTAACAAATATCTTCGACACCATGCGAATCTTTGCGATATATGCGATATATATCACCATAACAATTAATCTAGATGAAGCGCCTGACCTCATCAGATCGAGTACATTCGTGTGCCCACAGACTCAGAGTGAAGGGTAAATTACAATGGGCTCCGACACTGCACGAAAGACACTGTTTTGCATATTGATTGCAAATTATTGCATTTTTATTTTGATTGTATACAGTAGCTTGTTCATCAAAATTGGTTTGTGTCCGCAATTTTGAGTAAATATAGACTAGTCACTGTTCCCTTGTTATGCAATACGATATCACTTATAATTAGGCACTTATTACACACCATGCTCTTTCTAACTTATTATCACAAATTCTTAGCCTTCTTAGTCATTTTTTTGGTTTTCTATTGCTTTTTTAAAGAAAATAGGTTTTATTAAAAGAACATTATTTTCATAAACGGCTATATTATTTTTATGAAACTATCTTAAAATCCCTTTTGTAGCGAACCAGGAAAAATAGGTCATTTCAAAAGAAAAATATTTCTTCAAACATTGAGGATTGTTAGGGTGCCCATAGACGAGCAGGTTGGAGCGGTCGTGGCCGACAGCTTCAAGCTGTCGCGTTTGGGCGATCTGAAATTTCAATACAAAATTCTCGTTCGCCATACACGGAGCGCTCGAGCAGTTCGCTTGCTGTCGCCACAAAAATTGCGCCACCAAATGCGGTCGCCGTGCATTTGAGTTTCGCCGTGCTGCCGGCAGCAGAGACCTGCCCGACCTGCCGTAGACAAACCGCTTCAAGCAGTCGCCCCCGACTGCACGCCACTTCGTATTGCACAGTGTTGCGCAACACTGTACAGGCGATGAGTTTTAATTAATCGGCATCCTCGAAGCGGATGATCAGTACAAGCATATAATCAAATTATTTTTATTAAAATTACTATAAAAAGCGCTTTTTATAGTAATACTACTACTTTTATAGTAATTACATTGACTGCGCTGTTTTATACGCCCTGATTTTCGCAATAATAGCAAAAGAAGCAGTCGCGTTGCGGTCGAACCCGACTGCTTGTAAAGTCGTGTTGCAGTCAACCCCACTGCTTGGAACAGTCGTGTTGCAGTCAAAGCCGACCGCAATACCACTGCTCTCGGGCAGTTGACCACGACTGCTTGAAGCTGTCCGTCTATGGAGGCCCTTATACTAACTTGTGTAAAATAGTTTATTTAACTGGGACACATTAACAGTTAGGTACAGCATCCCTTTCGAATGGCGAGAATGCGCCGATTGCGATCGAGCACGATTATAATTATCCGTGACGATAACGATTATACACGGTAAGACAAGCCTGGTAACGTTCCAAAATGATCTACTCAATATTCATCGGGAGCAATTGGCTCCTCGGTACTGGAAATAAGCCAGAGGAAAGCCCAAAACGATTTCGTTTACAAGCCCGCCGCTCTCACGAGCACTCGTAACACAACACATGATAAACCAGGAGCCCAATGCAGCGTACTCTACGTCATCAGACACACGACTGGAAAGCAATTTGGAAACCTCTTTAAGACGTATAACCGATTTTTCCTAATAATAACCTAGTTTTGGTGAAATTAACCTACCGGAATTCAGCAATCTAAAGCCAAATTTGACAATATAGATGAGACAGTAATATACGAGTATACCGAATAGAATTTTTTTGCATATGTGCTCGTATGTCCAACAGAGATTAAGCATAATCAAAGAAGGCGATGTCAGAATAGAGAAAGTCGCGAGAACAGTCGGGGGAGTCTGGAAGCAGTACTGTTTCCTATAGAGCGGGGGTGGTTGCGGACCTTACGGCGACTACTCTTGAAATGACCATCGGCCATCCGATCCTAGGTGAACCAAAGGACGCTGTGATCCGCGATAGATTCGGTATACACCGTTTCACCGCTTCGTAAGGGAGAGGACCGCGCAAGCGACCTCGAACTCGGAACCAATCGAGATACCGGAGAAATCTGGTCACAATTGGTAGTAAGGGCGCGAGTGTCGCCCGCCAGGTAGCATTCCTGGCTATCTCGCGGTAAGGCGTTGGTCTCTAACGGGTTGTGGCGAAGCTAGACGGCGGATTGTCTTTTGTCCAAAGTCTTCTACGCTCACTCCAGGGAGATAGAACGACTAAACGTTAAAACTTCCTGTGGTGACGGGCTCGCCCGCTGTAGTCGACAACCCAAGTTGTTAGTCAGTGTGCACAGTCGATTGGCTTACACCGCACGGTGCGCAAACCGTCCAGGAGCGCCAGAAGTTTGATTCCTAGGGGAAGCTGACCATAAGGCCAGAGTCCTACCCAGGCTCGCACTTCATGCGTGGAGGCCGTCGGATAGGTGTTGACCCGTGAGTGTGACCAACCCTGAACAGAATGGGTCTTCGTGGCCAACTCAGCTAAGGCCTATTAACCCCCGGATGTTGCAACAGTTAAATGAAAATTAATTGAATTTTATAAGATGTGGCAAAACCTATTATAGATTACGTCACTTACGAGGAATTTCAGACCTTCCGGCTAATGACTTCGATTCCCTTACTGATCGTGAGCCATTACGGATGTATATAATTTACCTTACGTTAATCTTTTAATCAATATTTAATCAAGACTTACGTGTTCATTGTTTTATTGAAACGATCCTTTCCAAACGTTAAAGATAATAAAACGATAAATGAGTCTTCTCATTAGGGTTATTAGGATAGGCACCCATAAGGAAGATACATGTATATTAATACTAGTTTAAGGTTTATCATGGAAAACGAAAAGAGAATGAATAAGACTTGTTGTAATAGCTGACTATATAGCTAAGTCAGCTATGTAGACAACAAAGGGTTAAATGTTAAGAAGATATTATTTTGAAGAAAATGTCAAAAACGTGTTGTGAAATTGAAATCCATTTAATCGTCTTGATTACCTGAACCTTCGAAAGGCATAAAATGCTAGGTATAGCCTATTTTAAAAGTGGAAAAGGAAAGGAAAAGGATCAAGAGGCTAAAGTAGAGAGAAGAAAAAGATTAATAACGAATCGACTACACAAGTTATCATCTTACTAAGCCATTCACAATAAAAGTAAATACAAAACAACGTGTTTGGTCACAATTGTGTCACTGAACAAGTGCAGTGTCTATTAAATCCCTAGATATTTTAAAAAGGTGGCAACATTTTTCGACACCATGACAAATATTTGCGATTTTTGCCACACCATAACAAAGGCGATAAATGTGACAATATAACAGATATATTCATCTCATCTAAATAAAGCGTCTGACCTCGTCAAATTGACTTTCATTCGGGAGCCCGAAGACCTAAAGGGTAAATTACAATGGGCTCCAGCACTACACGACAGACCCTGTTTTGCATATCGATTTATGCCTCCGATTTTGAAGGGGAGGACGCACAAAAGAAATGTCGTTACGAAGACGGTAAGTGTGTGGATTTCGAAACGCTCGGTAATTTTATTATTACTGTATGGCCGTTTAGGCGATGCCTTAATGGCGATAATGAAGTGAGTAGTGACAGGGGAATTTACAAGGTATTAAAGGGATTTATACAAGGAAATTTGAGTTTACAAAAGAAAACTTTTAGATTTCCCACTTGTGTTATTTACATAATTAGGAATACTGCAAGTAAACTTTAATCACAAAAAAATTAAAATGCTTATCCAATAACTTATGTTATTGGTTAGATTTTATTGAAGCTTGGTATAACATGCATGATACAATCCGAATGTAAAATCGAGGAAGTCAATGCTCTAATGATAAATCGAGGAAGTCTAGCCAAAGAGTTATAGATAGCCCTGGAAATAAAGTTTTCAGTTCTGATTGGGAATATGCATCAACGACAACACTAGTGTTGTCGGTGAATATGAATTGCTTTCCTGCTTTCGAAGCGATAGGTAGATCATTCAGGAAAGCAAGGAATAAAAAGTTCCCATCGATAAAATTCTATGAAACTGGGTCAGGAAAGATCGAAACACATCTTCATAACGAAGGGGGTGGTCGATCAAATCAAATACTCGGGATAGGTCAACGATTATCTCTGAATTCTAAAATGCAGAACGCCAATCAGATAATACAAGAAGATAGATCGATAAGAAAATTAATAGAATAATTAAGAGGAGTAACGCAGAGGTTCATTATGTTACCATTACCTATTGTTAAATTATGTCTAAATAGGCATTAGCTGGAACGAGTTGCGTATTCAGCATTAACGGAAAACATATTAGGAATTCTAGTTACTGTTAGTCGGTGGTCGGCCCAAGCACAAGTAACAGATATTACACGATTTTTTATTGTCCGGTCTATCAAGATTTTCTTGTCCGGACAGACCTAAATAAAACCGGACTGTTCAGTCGAAAGCCCTAACTATCACAGATGATACAGCACGAGGTCGGTTACCAGAAAAGGAATATCTACTCACATACTAGACAGTTCCCCTCTACGACCAGACGTTTTGGTCTCAAATTCTCTACCGACCCTCGCATGAAAGCGAAAGCCAAAACTTGATCTATGGCCGCAAACAAAAAATACACGAGCGTTTTTTTCGCCTCCGCGCCGAAGATGCATCGCATTAAAATAACAATGCGTACAATTCCCGCCTTTGTCGCCGCGTCAACCCTTCGACGGCCGCGCGGCCGCACCTGAGGTTTTTTCCCATCGCGGTGATTTTTTGCGCTCACCCTCGGCGGCCCGGATCATCAGCCCTCGAGCCACCTGACGGCGCGCCATAAGGCGAATCATCACTTTCACCTTTGGCCCTTCGTGACGCACCAGGCGATATGAGCACGACCGTCAGATGCGCGGCGCGCGCGAGGCTCATCGTGATATCGAAAGTTGTTTACTTTTCCAATTGGTAAATTTTACTACTAGATTAAATCACTCTACCAAACCTAGTTGCCAGCTGCCAGTCAGTATCTTGTGATGTTACGAGAACGCTGAGTCTACAAAGTAAACTGGAAGTAGGTACTGGAAGATGAATTAACTAATATTAACTGGGACATTATTGAACTTGGGTTGTCGACTACAGCGGGCGAGCCCGTCACTTCAAGAAGTTTTAGCGATTAGTCGTTCTATCTCCCTGGAGTGAGCGCAGAAGACTTGAGGACAGAACAGTCCACCGTCTAGCTCCGCCACAAGACCGTAAGAGGCCAACGCCTTAACCGCGAGATAGCCAGAAATGTTACCCGGCGGGCCTACATTCACGCCCTTACTTCCAATTGTGACCAGATTACTCCGGTCTCTTGATTGGTTACGAGTTCGAGGTCGGTTGCGCGGTCCTCTCCCTTACGAAGCGGTGAAACGGTGTTTACCGAATCTATCGCGGACCACAGCGTCCTTTGCCCGGCTGTTCACCCAGGATCGGATGGCCGATGGTCATTTCAAGAGTAGTCCTCGTAAGGTCCACAACCACCCCCGCTCTATAGGAAACAGTACTGCTTCCAGACTCCCCCGACTGTTAGTCAGAGTTAATGGGCCCATGCTGGGTTGGCCACGAAGACCCATGTGTTCAGGGTCGGTCACACTCACTGGTCAACACCTATCCGACGGCCTCCACGCACGAGGTGCGAACCTGGGTAGGACTCTGGCCTTGGTCAGTTTCCCCTGGGAATCAAACCTCTGGCGCTCCTGGACGGTCTGCGCACCGTGCGGCGCAAGCCAATCGATTGCACTCTGACTAACAACTTGCGGTGTCAACTACAACGGGCGAGCCCGTCACCACAGGACGTTTTAACGATTTTCTCGTTCTGTCGCCCTGCACTCACCACTCACCACTATAGGAAGGTATACCAAATTACATTATTATTTCAACCGTGGGGTGAACGCAGAGACTTAGGGATGACACAGTCCACCGTCATAATACGCCGGCATGCCCGTGAGAGTACAACGCCTTACCCAGCGGAACTGGGAAGTGAAACCAGCAGGCCGACCTCACGCTCTCACTACTAGATTTTGACGGATTTCTCCGTCCTCTAGTCTAGCCGTGGGTTCGAAGTCACTTGCGCAGCCTCTGCCTGATCTTAGCGATAATTCAGTTCGAATTTATCGCGGACCGTGACGCTCCTTGCCCGTCATTCACACGGGATCGGGCGGCCAACGGGTCATTCAAGAGTAGCTGAAATCACGTAAACAACCCCCCCTCCTTCTTAGGAAACGTATAAGACCATTTTCAGACTCCCTCGTTTATTCGCCCGATTGCACAGTCGATTGACTAACGCCGCACGATGCCCAATCCGCCCAGCCGCACCTGACGTCATCCCTAGAAGATCCGATACCATGTACAAGACACAGTCGTGACAAATGAGTCATTTCCATATTCGTTCATCTCCGAGGAAGCCAACGTATGCGAGGTCAACCGTTAGTTGAGCCGACCCAGGGTATAGAGCAGTACATATGGCCCAAGCTGCACGGAAACGCTAACTGCCAACAACATTGTTGGATCCTCCGAAGTGTGAAGAGAGACGAATTGTAGTAATTAAATTCGATCTTATAGAGTGAAAACGAGTCATCCAAAGGCAGGGGGTGGTTTCCTAGTCCAAATGAACTCGGCATATAAAGATTAAAAGTTTATAGCGTAAGTATCACCAAGATTAGCACACCTGACATTGATTATATGTACCGAATCCGAGTGATAATGAAGAGGTAGATATATTCTATAAAATTGCTACAGTAATGGAAAAATTAAAGATTCTCTTTCATTTTAAAGGGACATTCCAATATTAAGCTTGGAATAAAAAAAAAACGAATTTGCCAGGTTTTGATTTCACATAAGATATAGAATCTTTTCCAGTTTCTCTATTCCTATACAAACATTCTATTTAAACTGTGTTCATTGTAACCTCACTGCGCTAAACTCACCCTGAAACTAGGTAGAAACAAATCCCCTGCTGTCCAAATCATATATGCTTTGCCTTTAAAGACGCAGCTTTATCGATATAACCGCAGCTAATTAGAATGGCAAAATCAGATATATGAGTTCGAAATCTATTGTGGTCTTTAGTTCAGGGTTTAATTAACAAAGAATTCGTGTATGAGCAGCGCTCTCGTCAAACTTTTTCACTCTGACTCTTATTCATAGACATACTAGAATAGTTGAGTACAATTTCAATTTCAATTTCAATTTCAATTTCAATTTCAATTTCAATTTCAATTTATTTCTGCTCCAGTAGGTAGGCTTTCCTACACTTGGATGCGTCTTTGTCTCTAAAATTTTAAATAATGTAATTAATTAAAGAATATTAACTATCATTATATAGTTGTGGCAATATAAATTAATTTTAGTAAATTATAATTGGTTTGAAAACCATTGATAAATAGAAAATAATCTAATAATCAGAATTGCTGATCAAAAAAAGAGCTCAATGTCTGTAGTCATAATTATCAAGGCAATAATATGATGGTCAAGAAAATAGATGAGGGTATATTAAAAATATCTAAATTTAAGTTAATTGTCAAATCTAGCAATACAGCCGTCGTCGATAAAAATAAAAATAAAAATTACGTTCTTTGGCAAAGTTGATTATCATGAATTATCCGTTATTTTACATTAGGATGCTCTGGAATAAGAATTCAGCATTATCCAAATCTCTTAAGTCATATACAGGATTCTTGACTAGGCCATTAAATAAGACTTTTTTAAATTGGTTCTCTCCAAGACTTCTGATATGTGTTGGGACCTTGTTATAATAACACAGGCTTTGATGAAGGAAACTGTTGCGCACTTTACTATAGTCGCTGTTCTACGATAAATTATACGGCGTTTCGTGAACAAAAGATTTCCTTTGGCAGGTTTGATCTGTAGGTCCAAATGATGGATTTAAGAAGGGGAGCCACCTGGATTTTTGATCCAGGTGAAAGAGGGGGGGGGGGAGTTTGCACCCGCCGCGCTTCGAATAAAAAATTATAACTGATCCAGTTACACATACTATGGCATGTTTGGTATCGTTTTCGTATAAATAGAGTACGGGGAATCTGTTTCTTAGGTTATTTAGAGACATTTTCATACAAAAAGTCAATAATTTTGGTAAACAAGTGAATTTGTAAGTAAGTTTTTTTTTCTTCAACAGTATTTAACTTCGAAAATAGATCGATTTTGTAGATAAAAAAATAGTGCTATCGAGCTTATACTGTCTAGTTTTTAGAAATATATACTTTACATATACTTATCTGACAGTATGTACCCATAAAAAAATGCCATGAGAATCGAGTGATGAAATTAAAATACTTCACTCGACTCACACGGCATATTTATTGAGTAAATTTAGTTTTTCTCTACTTTATCAAGGAAACCACATAAGACAGATATAATTTGACGTCACTTGGGTAAAATATTCAACACTTAAATTAAATTACTTGAGTTTTTTTTTAACTTCTGGAGTTGCACAAAATAAAGGTACACTTCTTATCACACAAATTCACGCCAAATAATATTAAAGTTAGGTAAATAAAATAATGATAAAAAATACACAAATAGATTTTACATGTATTAAATAAGAAATTATTAAAAAAAACATTCTCAGAGAAGTATTCTTCGTATTCCTCCGGAATGCCTCGCGGACTACACAACTGTAACAAAATAGATATAAAAGTGGCAGACTTATAATTCCTCCGGAACCACATCAATTATATCTTCGACGAGGGCCTCGCGGTCTAGAATTACACTGTAACAAAATAGAAATAATATTAAAATTAACAATCTCAATGATACCAAATTCAGCAGACAAAGTTATCTGACAACATAAATATACCTGGTATTAACGCAGGTTCCGTAACAGCTCTATACACAGCAGTGTGCATGACATTCCCTCTCGTCTGCAAGAACATCGGCTCCTGCAGCTGTTCTTGCATCCACACTTCACAAGCTCTCGCGCCACCTCCCAGATACTGGGCTGGGTTGTCCATAATGGCTGCCATTCTCCTTCAGTTTGAGTCCATCCCCAGTCAGCTGGGGAGGGGATAACGCCTGAGGGATCAAGAGCTTGTCCCCACACGTAGCCTGCTTGATAGGCTGCCCTCAATGTGGACATCCTTAGAGCATCCCTCGTAGGGGGGATATTTTGCAAACACTTATTTTTTGCAAATAAAATCTTGGGAGCTTCATTACCCGAAAGAATTTCAGTTTCACCACAGTATAACATGATGAAGTACTTTTCTAATCTTATCATTAAATCATCTGTCACTTCTTTTAGTGGATTAGAAAGTGCTCTAAAAGCAGATGTGATCTCAAGACATTGCTGCCACGCCTTCCAGGTTATGTTTTACCTTTGGAATAGAATGCAGAAACTGTGTCACAGCCTGTTAAAGCATGGTATCCTCTGATAGCTTCTGCTCTTTCTACAACCAGATCCTGTGCCAGGTCATGTGCAGGTATGTAGCTGTGGTGTTTGCCCGTACCGAAAGATATCCAAAGCTCTTGGAGACCTAACTGCTTAAGGGCGAAGAAGTAGGATATGGCGATTATAACGACGTCGGAATCAACGGTGTGTATAACAATTGTTGTTGTTCCATTGATAGCCATATCTTTTGCATGCAAAATAATGCGACCATCAGCCTCCTCGGAATTTACATTAGGCCCTGCTATCAGCGTCTCCGTTGGTTTGGATGATTTGATTGTAGGACCGATGTTGGTCACTATATGCACTCCAATGCTCTCTTGAAGCGCGTAGCACCCGATAAGTTTGAAAAGTTGTTCCTTATTCTGAGCATTCTTGAGGAAGTTAGACCAATTGCTCGGTAACTTGTGGTCTTCATGTACTTAACGACGAACTCCTTGACCCTTGTTGTCAAGAACCTGTTTCTTTAGAGACATATCGGAGTAGAGATCCCAGGCAATGTCAACTCTCCTCGCCTCCTTGTCCCTGTATTTTTCACGATGCTTTCACGGAACTCCTTGCGGCAGTACTGCCCAAATGTCTTGTGGAGGATGACTGTGAACGAGGGCAGCTCCATCAAATATATTTCTGTTGCAAGATTCGGGGGGAGTCTTATTCTCAATTTTCTTTTTCAAAACCATGACGATATCAGACTTGTGGCACGTTCGCGTACTTCCCATAGACGATAAAGATAGTGAACAAGTCTGATTTTCGTAAGCAAAGAAGACATCTAGATCCAAGTGCCTATTCTGACATGAAATTAATAGTTTCGAGAATAGACTTATGTCCCACTTGAGAACCTTGACGGTTTCAAGTTGTTTTGAATTTTTTTGGCTTCTTGAGAGCAGCAAAAATTCTGGTTTTCACTTTTTTTATTGGTTCAAATAAAGTTAATGTCTTTTTAGCCAGCCTTTCTTCAACGAATGTCCTGTACAAATCCTTGCCATTTTTCTCCAGATGGGTTAATGTGCTAACAGCTTCGTTGTCTACAATTGTTCTTGTATCCATTACAATTAAATCAGTTGTTTGTTCTTGAAAAAGATTGCCAAACTCATCAAAACTTGCTTGGACTGCATGAACTTGTCGCAGAAATGTTTTCTGGGACGCAGGATATTGTTCGTGATGAAGCTCTTGAGAAGATTTATTAACGTTGATAAACTCTTCCAGGAGATGCATGACAGATGCATGACAGCTACATGAATAGATAACCAACGAGCGTAATTTGGGTGTCAAATAAGAAAAACCAGGGCACTGAACTACTAACATGAAATCGGACAAGCAGGTCGCGCCCCCGCCCCCGCCCGGCACGAGCTTTGAGCGACCGAGAGTGACATTTTGACAATTTCAGTACGTCAATCGATTCACACGGCATTTTTTTGGGTACATACTGTCAGATAAGTATATGTAAAGTATATATTTCTAAAAACTAGACAGTACAAGCTCGATAGCACTATTTTTTTAATCTATAAAATCGATCTATTTTCGAAGTTAAATACTGTTGAAGAAAAAAAAACTTACTTACAAATTTACTTTTTTACCAAAATTATTGACTTTTTGTATAAAAGTGTCTCTAAATAACATAAGAAACAGATTCCCCGTACTCTTTTTATCCGAAAACGATACCAATCACGCCATAGTATGTGTAACTGGATCAGTTATAATTTTTTATTCGAAGCGCGGCGGGTGCAAACTCCCCCCCCCCCCCTCCCTCCCACCTGGATCAAAAATCCAGGTGGCTCCCCTTCTTAAATCCATCCTTTGAACCTACAGATCAAACCTGCTAAAGGAAATCTTTTGTTCACGAAACGCCGTATATTGCGTTTTTATGTCGTGTAGAACTGCGACTACTAAGCCTGTGCCGATTTAGATGTAGATCAAATTTATTTCTTGTATTGTGTTGATGGAAATCGCTATTCGCCGGGACATCCGATATGTGCTTACGAGCGAACATAATATTTTGTTGGATATAGCACGAGTACATCGTCATGATTCCCGACTTGATGAAAAACGGCTTACACGAAGTTCTTGGAGAAGCTCTGTAAAGACTGCGTAAAGCCCTTTTCTGAAGGATAAGAATCCTCTTCGAATTTGCTGCCATTCCATGTACAAGGTGGACTGTGAGTGAATGCGATAGCGGAATATAAAGAGATATGAGAAAGCTGCATATACCCCCCCTCCCCCCCCCCCCCTCTATACTTGTCTAGTCGCGCATGCTCGTTTATCATTCTTTAATTGAGTTAATTCGGAATTCTTTAATTCCGAATCATGTCTCACGCATGCGCAACTAAACAGAAATAGTGGGGGACCATATGCAATTTTCTCATTTTCTTCTTCTTCTTCATCAGCGCGTATTCGCCCACCGTTGGGCATACGCCTCTCCAATTACTCTCCACCCGGATCGGTTGTCCGTTTCCCTCATCCAGACTGGTCCAGCTATCTCCTTGATGTCATCTGACCATCGGGCCGGTGGTCTGCCCACACTTCTTCTGCCTAGCCGGGGTCTCCACTCCAAAACGCGCTTGCTCCACCGTTCGTCGTGTTGTCGGGCCACATGGCCGGCCCAAGCCCACTTCAGCTTGGCCACTCTTTGACCCACGTCGACCACCTTCGTGCGCTGTCTGATGAGCTCGTTTCGGACTCGATCGCGCAACGATATGCCAAGCATGACTCGCTCCATGTTACGCTGCACCACCTTAAGCTTGTAGATCATCCCAGCAGTCAGTGTCCATGTCTCACAAGCATACGTCATAGCCGGTAACACACACTGATTATACACCTTTGTCTTGAGCGATTGGGGAATTATGGACTTCAGCACGAAGCTCAGCTTCCCAAAGGCTGCCCATCCCAATTGTTTTCTTCGCTTTATCTCTGCCATCATCGAGTCCCGGCCGAGCTTTATCACCTGTCCTAGGTATGTGTACTCCTGCACCTGCTCCAGCGGTTGTCCATTCAATGAAATGGGATTCGGTGTGAGATCGGCTTTCGCCATAACCTTTGTCTTGTCCATGTTCATCTTAAGACCCGTTCGCAGGGACGCGTGATATAGTTGCTCCAACATGAGTTGTAGGTCTTCGGCACATTCAGCGATTATAACTATATCATCCGCGTAGCGCAGATGATTGAGATACACGCCGTCAACGTTGATTCCCTTGCCACTCCAGTCCAATGTCTTGAATATATCCTCCATAGCGTTGGTGAACAGCTTAGGGGATATAACGTCACCTTGTCGGACTCCTCTTTGGATTGGTATAGGGTCTGTTAGTTCTTTCAGCTGTACGGTCATTGTAGCCGCTTTGTACAAGCTCTTCAGGATCTGTATGTACCGGTAGTCTATATGACATCGATGTAGCGATTCGGTGACTGCCCAGTGTTCTATGGAGTCGAATGCTTTTTCATAATCGACGAAGGCTAGATAAAGGGGCCTATTGTATTCTTCGGACTTTTGGATAACCTGCCGAAGTGTGAAGATGTGGTCGATCGTTCCAAAACCCTTCCGAAATCCTGCCTGTTCCCTGGGTTGATATTCATCCAGTCTTTGTGTCAAGCGTGTAGTCAGGATTTTGGAGAATACTTTGTACACCTGACTTAAAAGTGAAATAGGACGATAATTTTTCAGAAGGGTCTTATCGCCTTTCTTATGGAAGAGCACAACGATGCTGTTAGTCCAATCCTTGGGTACTTCACCAGTGAACAAGACCTCGTTGAACAGCAGACTTAGCTCCTTTACGATAGCTCTGCCTCCAGCTTTTAGTAATTCCACAGTAATGCCGTCCTCACCCGGAGCCTTGAACTTCTTGGTGCGCTTCAGTGCTTGCTTCACTTCATACGTACTAATTTCAGGAATATCTTCCGTGTAGTGTCGCTTGATAGGCGCACGCCTGTCGCTTAAATCAAGGGCAGTGGGCTGTTGTGTGGTGGTTGAATATAGATCACTGTAGAATTTCTCTGTGATTTTCTTGATCTCACAGATGTTACTTGTCGGGTTGCCGCTGTTAACTCTCAGGGTGTTTAAGTCGTTTCCTCTGTTATTTCGCTGGAACACTTTTAGACCCCGATTTTTCTCTATGAGCTCCTGGATTTTTAGTGTATTCTTTTTACGAATTTCACGCTTGAGAGTCTTGTGAATTTTTCTGTTTAGCTCCCGGTGTGCATTGCTATTGAAGTCATCGGCTGCGAACTTACGGCGTTCCTTCATCATGTTCGCCACGCTTTCTGGAAACCCAGATGATGGTTTTGTTACTCGCTTGAACTGTTCTTTTGCTGTATCCGTCAGGATCTTTGTAAAACGGTTGTATTTCGATTGGAGGTCATCTTCGAAATGTTCGATCGCTGTTCTTTTCAGGGATTCTTCGAGGGATTTCTCAAACCTTTCGTTGATGCCATCTGGAACATACAGCTTGCTAAGCTTTTTTCGAACAAGTTTGGCCCTTTCCAGCTTCGTGTTTAACACGATCGTTCCTCGGACAAGTCTGTGATCGCTTCCTGTCTGGAATCGATTGAGCACTGTGACATCAGTGAAAATGTGCTTGTTGTTGGAGATCTCTATCTCTCTTTTTATTCCTCTATCAAATTCTCAGGCTGTTCGCGTGGTCTACTCTAGTATGCTTTGCTATGATTCTGCTATATTTTATACCGCGCAAATATTATAAGATCTATTATATAGGGTATTAGATTGCTCAATGCCGTACTACGTTTTGGCAGCTAGGATTTTCCTATGAAACTTAACGTGTAGACGACATTCATCGTTCTAAACATTGATTAATCTTCTCATATGTTCAATAACCCAATAGATGACGTTCTAAACCCGCCTATACAGTATCCTATCTCAAAATGAAATAATAACATAATACCAAACATATTTTAAATCCTTATTATATTTATATTATTTACATAAAGATGTCAATTTTGCCAATTCATCGCTCGCGTTAAATTTGGGGTAACATAGATCCCGTTTTTTTCAATCAAGTGGTAAATTTTGCGACTAATATATAAGGTATCCTACGTCCTACTCTGTACCCCTGACAATATGTATTTCATGATGATCAACTAAGTAGTTAAGGCGTGAAGATGTAATGATCGTGGTGCTTGCGCTACGCATGCTATCGAGACAAATAATGCATTTATAATGAGGTTCGTCGCGCGCCGTCGCGCGCGTCTCAGAGTCTATTTTTGATTTTTGGGTTACTTACTCCATATCACCCCCTAAGTGGTATTTTTTTGGAAAAACATGAAACATGCATTTGCTTATTTGTTTAATATCTTTAAAAACCCTTCTTGCGCCATTCGGGGTTGAATGTCAAAAAAATACAAAATACGTATTTGCCTAGATATTTAACAAATTCTATCTAATATCGTTTCTCCATACAAAATGTGAACCCCTTTTCACTCCTTTAGGGGTTGAATTTTGAAAAACACGAAAGACGTATTTGCTTATTTGTTTATTAGACTAGTCCTACGATGTTTCGTAATACAAAGTCCATCTAATATCGTTTATTCATAAAAATTTTGGAACCCCGTTTTACCCCTTTAGGGGTTGAATTAAAAAAAAATCATGAAACACCTATTTGCTTATTTTTTATTAAAGTAGTCTTAAAAAGTTTTGAATTAAAAACTCCATCTAATATCGTTTCTCCTAACAAACTTTGAAACCCCTTTTACCCCTTTAGGGGTTGAATTTGAAAAAATAAACGAAGCAAATATTTGCTTAGATGTTTATTAGAGTAATCCTACAAAGTCCATCTAATATCGTTTCTTAATACAAACTTTGAAACCCCTTTCCACCCCTTTTGGGATTGAATTTTGAAAAAACACGCGACGTATTTGCTTATCTGTTTATTACAGTAATTCTACAAAGTTTTGAAATAAAAAGTTTATCTAATCTCGTTTATCGCTACAAACTTTTATACTCAATTTCACCCCATTATTGGTTGAATTTTGAAAAAACATGAAACACCTATCTGCTCATTTGTTTATTAGAGTATTCTTACAAAGTTTCGAATTAAAAAGTACATCTATGTCGTTTCTCCATACAAACTTTGAAACCCCTTTTCACCCCTTTAGGGGTTGAAATTCGAAAAATCCGCCCTTAGTGAGCGCTTACGTCCTAAAAGAAACCTCTGTTTAAAATGTCAGTTTTCTAGGTCTAAGAGTTAGGTTGTTGGTGAGTCAGTCAGTGAATGAATGAATGAATGAGTGAATAGAAACTTCTCTTTTTATATATGAGATCCAGTACAATAATAACTAAGCGCTTTATTGTTCAAAAAGACTAATATATGGTATTTCAAATCTCTCCCTTCTATTTCTGTGATGTCATCAGCCTCAGTGTAGGATTTACGTATAAGCTACACAATCTATAGCTTAGGGTCACCACGTTATTGGGGGGGGGGGGGGGTGAAAAAAATGTCCAAGTGCGCAATTGTCATATATACTTAAATATACTGCAGCAATTATTGCTCAAATATCTTAGGGCCTTATCAAGCCTAAATCCGGCGCTGATCAGCATTTATAAAAATGCAATAGATAGCACTAATTTTTGTTAAATTTTAAACCGGTTGATAGAAATTCCTACATTTGGTTATGCCAAAAACTAACAAAAATAACAAGCATAATATTTAAATACATACCTATTAAGGTATAATATATGAACGTCGGTATTGCAAGGTATGAACGTTGAACATCCAAGCGCAGATTTTCTAGGTTATATAGAGGAAACAAAATTTTCTAATATTTTCAATCAAAAGTATTACATAATTTCATAGAATTTTCATGTGGACAATAGTACTAAATAATCTAACAAATATTGGATGATTTCATAAATTATCATACGGGAAGATAATTCAAAGAAAAAACACAAATACACAGAAATGAGTAATAATAATAATAGGCAATAGCCAATAGTCAGACGAAAAAAAATATATAACCTAATGTTAATTTATTAATGGTTAAATAATAGGTTTTTGTAATCAATCACAACCTTGGATCTTTTTTAGGGTTTTCGGTTTTTACCATGTTTTTCTTGTCTTTTACCAAAGATCTAAATAGTCTGTCTTTTACCAAAGACCCACAAGGTCTTTTACGACTTTTTTTCGCTGGTTTTAAGAGCGGTAAAATCAAAAACCCCTTTCAAACAAAGTTCCCAATACAATCGCGGCTGCAACGTCACCGAAACGTCAGGTGCTACAAATTTCACGCGGTAAATTCGTTGTCTATCCTATTTATAATGTCAAACAACCCTGATAGTCTCCGATTTTATACGCTCCTTATATGTTTTATGCCTTTGATAAAACAGTAGCAAATATTTCTATTTGCCTGCGATGAAAGTGTCGACACGGCAGTTGGTGGGGCCGCACGTCATCTCACATCGTTTAACGAGTAATAAACAAAACACGCGACGTGAAGCGGGGGGCCATGCAATTTAATAGCCCTCTTCTATCACCTGTGCGCCCGGCGGACATCTTGCCTATTAATTTACTCGTAGGAGCGGAGACAAAAAAGAGGTAAAAACCCGACAGCTAATGCGTTTGCAGAGTGCGAGTGCTGCATGGAACCGGTGACCACAAGGTGCGCTAGCCGCGCCGCCGGCGAAGACAAAACAACCGCCCTACCAGCGCAGCAACGCGTCGGACAGCACGCCTGTTTAAAGTCGCTTGGCTAACGAATCGTTATTGACGTGAAAACGTTTGAGAATCTTTATATATAAAAATAAAATGCTGTTCGTCGTTAACCGCTCATTACCTAACCGTTAACCGTTGTTAACCTACGTTGGGACACTCATATACATAACGTGGCTACAAAGGTGAGAATCCTTGGATATATTTATAAAGAACTGAGGAATATTCTGGATTCCAAAACGCTAAAAACTGTATCATGCTTTATGTGAATCGCTAATTACTTACGGCATAATTGGATGGGATCCCAGCAATGAACTTTATGTGGAAGCTAAAGTCCTTGATTGTAGGCAACTTTTTTTTAAAACTTCCCTCTTGAAGCTATTTTTGGACAATAATTCAAATTTAGAAATAATTCAGAACCAAAGAACAACAAGCCAAGTTTTAGAAAACAGCTTGATAATACCCAGGATACAAACATCATTTGGACAAAGACATTACTCTTTCATTACGCCGAGATTTTACAATCTGATCAATATGGAAATAAAAATGAATTTGACATTTACGGTATTCAAAAATAAAATAAAAGAATGGTTCTCGAGTCATGACAGCCTAACCATACATCAAATGTTAGAAATTATAGTTTAATAAAACTTAGATGCACAAATTATTAATACATTTTTAAATAGTATTTATGTTGATTATATTTTAAAATTCAAATAATTACCAATTCATTTTGTTGTTATATATTGTTTTGACAACGAATTGTACTTTATTTTATATTAATTTTTATATTTCTTAACATATATTTGAATATTACTTATTGAATTTTTTATTTTTTTATTATAGATTTATCTTACTCGTTACTTTAGTTTTATGTAAATTCTCTGATTGTCTCGCTCTATTTGATTGTTTTTTTTTGAGGATCATATTTTAGGGCAATTTAGTTTTATGAGCATTTTATTAATACATTTACATAATTTATTGTAAAATTAGGGTCCTGTCCAACCTAGAACGGGCTAGTCCCAGTTGGGTGACAGAATCAAATAAGCAAAAGTTAAGGTTTTGCCATTCGGTGCCTGTTATTTTTATAAGCAAAAACAATGTTTTATAGTAATTAATTACCTAAATAAATAAATAACAAAAATTAGTGTGAACGATTTTTTTAAAAAATTGGTCATATTAGTCCAAATAAGGTCCCGATGGAAGGGGAAATTAAAAAGTAGCCTGGAAATTTGTAAAATTCGGGAAAACTGAAAGTGCCTATTTTGTACTCACGATTCGGACACTGGATATCCGTAATTCTTTTTTTGAATATGAGCGACATATTAGGTTGATTCGTTATTTTTGTTTTGATCGCTATGTTCTCGGGATGGTATTTCAAACAAATGTACTCAATTGAAAAAAATGGAGGTTGAGAGTGCGTGGTTTGGGGGAGATTTGGGGGATTGGAGTTTCGGGGTTGGGGTGTAGAGTTTGGAATGGGGTTGAGGTAGTTAGAGGGTGGAGTTTGAAGGGGGGTTGGGGGGGAGTTGGGGGTTGGCTCTTAATAGGTGGGGGTTAGGGGGGGTTGAAGAGATTTGGACGTGGGGGGGGGGGGGGTTGTCTGGTTGCCGGGAAAGCCTTTGGGTGACACAACCGATTTTTTAATCTACATATTTTAAAAGCTTTACACATGCACAAACAAATTTATTGAATGTGGACAGGGGCGATTTCTGTCGCGGCAGCTATTTAGAAATAAAATGAAGCAAGCCCACCAACAAGTCAATACTGGATTTGGACAGAGGCATGACGCGTTTCTGGCACCACGTCTGTATGATTCCTCCTGCTCTTCCTTGGAGGAGGCTAAGATGCAGAGTTTAATCAGCAGAGTGACTCTGGAAAAATACTTTAACAGAAGGTTTATAACGAAAGTAGAAATGAGTGTAAAGAAATGGTAACTTACATCCTGACGTAGGCTGTGATATTTGCTATATTTGATAGTACCTATATATTTTATAGAATAACTGTATAATTTACTTATTTTTAGTAAGTCTATTTTATTAACGCGTGCCTATTGAAATGTAGTCGGAATGCGATATTTTACACTTTCATTACAAAGAGCTTCATACGGTAAAAATCGACATAGTGGCACTATGACTAAATAGGATTAAAACAATAACAATTATTTTCTAAAAGATGGTAAATATTATTTCGCAGAAACGCCGTGTAAACCTATCGTCTACTTACATGGGGTAAGAATATATTTTGGTAAATTTTCTCAAATAGGTGTATCCTATTCACTGACATTATATTTTGCCATATTCACCTGATTTCAATATATTTAATTCGACAATATAATAAAAGAGAATGCTACATATGCTTATATTTTCCAAAAACTTTTATGAGAATATACATCGACTATTCGGGCACATCTCGCAACTTACGACTACTTTTGTGGCTTGCAATTGCAAGACGCGGTAGAGTGTTTTCCGTAGACTAGAATTTCGCCTGAATAATAAAACAGGGCCTTTCCAACTGCAAAAAATATATAATTTCTTGATAAGTTCTCTAATTCCACTTGCCCCTGCCACTTGCAAGTCACGATTAATAACGCGCCCTATTCGCAGGTACGTCGGATAAGGCGATTATTTAATCGCTATCTGGATTGCTATGATTCGAAGACCCTTGAGAAGTCGCAGTTTAAGTAGCTCGCAGCCGCAAATGTCACTAATAACATTCACAATAGTAATCACAAAAACTTAAATTATTTAATATATATTATGCTCCTTATATTATGTCTTTTATTTTGATATTCTTATATATTTAGCTAGTTGGATGCCTGATAGCGATAGTGATGCGCTGATCCTGGATTTCTGAGTGGCCCCTAGCATCGGTGGTGAATGGTTTCGTGCAGCTTGGGCCACAAGATCCATTTTGTTCTCGGATCAGCTCAACTCACGATTAAGAAGCCTCCTCGAGTGGAAGGCCACCCCTGGTAAGACTTTCGTGTCTCAGGCCTCAAAGCTGGTGGACCGGTTTCTCCTGGCGGGATTGCATCCAGGCGCCACTGGTTTGCGAACCGGTCGGCGAAGCTAATCGGTTGTGCATTCTGACTAATTGCTGAAGGGGTCTGGAGACTACGGAAATACACTGTTTCCTAAGCAGCAGGGGTGGATGTTGACCTGTTGTCATACCACTCTTGAAATGACCTTGGGCCACTCGATCCCGTATGGCACTACGGGCAAAGAACGCCCAGGTCGGCGATAAATTTAAACTGAATTATCGCTGTAATACAACAGGTAGAGGTCGCTTAAACGACTTCGGACCCGTAACCAGTCGAAAGGACGGAGGTATCCTGAAGGTTAATTCCAGGCGGAGATATCCTATCAAAAGCGGTGGTTTGGGGGTGAGGATGCCCGTTGTTACTTTTCCCGATGCCTCGCCGTCAGGCGTTGGCCTCGAACGGGTTGCTGGTGAACTAGACAGCAGATTGTCTTGTCCCCAAGTCTTCTAGGTTCATCCTTCGGCTGAAAGAACGATTATATATTGTTATACCAGCCTGGGGTGACGGGTTCGCCTGTTGTAGTCGACACCGCCCTACTGGCGCATCGCGTAATTCGGCGAGTACCTGGCCGAGGATTCGTACGCCTGGCGAACATTCCTCCCTACAGAGATTATCTTTCAAATAAAAACTCACTTGTTATATTATATATATATATATATATATATATATATATATATATATATATATATATATATATATATATATATATATATATATATATATATATATATATATATATATATATATATATATATATATATATATATATATATATATATATATATATATATATATATATATATATATATATATATATATATATATATATATATTAAACCTGATGTATTTCTTATCGTATCTTCAACAGTTTAGGAACCATGCACTTTCGCATTCGCAAAAGCATAAAATCTAATCGTAAACGAAGGATGAACATCAGACAATTGGCGGAGTTCTGTGAAATTTAGTAATTAGAAATAAACAAATAAATACTGCTAACCTAACCATAAATGAGAAAACCTGTGAAAGCCAGTCGTATTTAAATATTAGACACCAACGCTTTGGGTTAAAGATCGTAACCATGTACCTAACAGTTTTTTTCTCTGTCCATTCGTTCGAATACTACTTCGAATGACACGTATAGCATTTTTTGTGGACACCGACATTAGACGAATCATTAGCATTCACAGCATGTAAATTAATTCTTTGCCATCAACAATGGAGCGTTTAATTAATTTAAACTTACTCGTAAATGAATAGTGTTATAAATTCAAATTAATGTTACGATCCAGTTATTACTAGACAAGTGGTGTGTGCCAGCGGGGCGGGCATATGGCGCAAACCACTTTTTAACTGAACAACTGCCTAAGTACGGTCTGTTTAACTTGCGATCGCAGCAGATGCTTGAGGTGTTCGTGTTTATTTTAGGAACTGAGTTGTCCAAAACTAGAAGTGTATTTTCATTAACAGCAAATTAAATTTTAGTGATTCGACAATGAAATTTGCATAATGTATTATTTTCCGATACTCAAAATAACCAATACAAAATTTGTTGGTATAACAGTTTTTTAAAAAGCTTATAGAGTGTATTTTTTTATTTATTTTATTTATTTATTTATTTAATTTAACAATTCATTTACAAGTGCACAAGTATCACTAATAATCATATCAATAAAAAAATATATATAATTAAAATTAAAATTAAAATTAAACACGGCCGATATGAGCATTAGCATTTAAGTACTGCTGCTGCCCAACTAAGTGCCAGGACTTGTTCCAGGGCAGCTAGCTCTCTAGTTTTTATAGGTATCACATATATTCGGCAATGAAAATAAAAAAAAAATTAAAAAAATAAAAAGGAAAAGAAATATATATATTCCCGTCACCATTACAAATTATAACTAATAATTACTAACTAATGATCACAATAGGAAATAAAACACAAAAATAAATAATCGTGTTAATTAATAAAATAAAATGTCAAATGATATCAAACAATAGTCACCAAAATTTATGAATAAGTAATAGTAATAAATAAACATAAAAAAAAAGTCAAAGAAAATAATAATAATAATAAGAAATGTCAGGGATAATTGTCTCGGTATATTAATTTGTGGATATTTTGCCGGGCGTCATATTTTAGCCAGGAATCAATTTTGGCTTTAAAAGAAGAAGAAGACTTCGGCACATACATTTTTAAATCTTCATCTAGGATATTAAAGATCCTGGGGGCTATGTACACAAAATGCCTCTGCCCAAAAGTGGTCTGCATTCGAGGGACGTCAAAATGTATAGTTCGGGATTGCCGCGTACAGATTGTTTGCTGGGTTCTTATTGCGGTCTCTAAATTAGTATGATAGTCACAGAGCGCCGTTTTCACGTATAGTTGAGGTACATCTAGCACGTTATATTCTTTGTAGAGATCATCTGAAGAGTATCTCCAAGGCTTTCTCTTTATAATTTTAAGTATTAGCTTTTGAGCTCTAATCAAGGGCTCCATATGAATTTTCGCTGCACCTCCCCACCCTATGATCCCATAGGTTAGGATAGATTGGCACAGGGCATGGTATACTATCTTAAGTGTCCTTTGGTCCAGAATGCCTCTAAGGTCTTTGAAAATATACGTGAGTTTCCTAACTTTTGCCGACAGCTCCATTATGTGGGTGCTCCATTGTAGCCGGTAATCAATTAATATACCAAGATATTTAATGTTGTCAACTTTATTGAGATTAATACATTTACAGTTTTCGGGGTTAAGACAATCTCTGTGGAGTTTCAGAATATGCTCTTGTTTTGGTTGAGCTACACTGGTGGCACTAAATGTTATGTACATGGTTTTTTGCGCATTGAGTGATAGTAGTGCACCATCTAACCACAATACTACTTTCCGAAGTCCCATAGAAGCCTTTTCAAAGGTCTCTTTCCAAGTTTTTGCCTTGAAAAGTAGAGCGGTGTCATCGGCAAAAGTAACAACTTGTCCACCAATAGTTTGATTACAAAGCTCATTAATATATATTAAAAACAATATCGGACCAAGGACACTACCTTGCGGAACACCATATTTGAGAGGCGCGGGATCACTATGGATACTACCAAGTTTTGTTATTTGCTTTCGACCTGACAAGTAACTCTCAAACCATTTTAGTGTGATCGAGGTAACACCTATGTCGTTTAGCTTCTCCAAAAGTTTGTCGTGACTAACCGTGTCAAATGCTTTTGTTATGTCAAGGAATACTCCCAGACATTTGTTTCCTTTGTCTACTGCTTCCACGACAAATTGTGTAACCTCGGCTATAGCTTTGTTGGTTCCTTGTCCTTCCCGAAATCCATATTGGTTTGGTGATAAAATATTATGTATGTTTAGATACTCCGTTAATCTTTTTTTTGCCGCTTTTTCTGTTAATTTGGAAATACAGCTTAACAGGGAAATAGGTCTGTAATTGTTGACACTTTTTTTATCTCCGTTTTTGAAGATAGGTACGACTAAAGACGTTTTTAGGTTGCTTGGAAAGATACCCGTACGAAAGCTTTGATTTATTAGCCAGCTTATAGGTGCCGCTAATTGTTTGTGAGCAGATCTAAATAATTCCGAACTTAGTCCGTCAATCCCGGGAGCTGAGTTGGGCTTTAGAGTACATATAATTTTGTTAATTTCCTCGGCGGTAGTAGGACGTAGATAAAAAGAAGCGGGGAAGTTGTTTGTCCGCGTTTGGATAGTTGGGGGGCCATTTGTCGTGATGTTAAAATTTTCAGATATCAATTTGCATCCTACGTTCGACATAAACTCATTTACATAGTTTGCCATAGCATACGGCTCTTGTTGAAGAGTCATTACACCTTTTTCAGTACACAGCTCGCTGATATCATACTTTGGTGAACATATGTCCGTCGCACTTTTAATAGAGCGCCATATTTTCTTAATGTCCCCATGTGATGCTTCAATTTCGGATTTGTAGAATTTTTCTTTTGTTGTTTTTATAATCCTAATACACCAGTTCCTATATTTGATAAATTTATTTTTTAAAGTTATGTCTGTAGGATCTCTTTTACATGCCGAGTGGAGTCTATTTCGTTCGTGAATGCTTTTTACAAGTCCAGGAGTGATCCACGGTTTTAATTTTAGTTTTTTGTGTGAGATTTTTAGAATTACCTTGTTAGAATTTTTCTCAACAAGTTTACTTAAGGTATTTGTAAACATAATAGAGGCTTGATTTACATCATTCATATTATAAAGTGGAGTCCAATCAAAATGTTCAAGAGCAGCAGCAATAGATTCATAATTTATTTTAGCTGTTTTTATAACGGTTGTTTTTTAGAAATTTGGTTTATAACCGAGCAGGTTAAAAAATAAAACATAGTGATCAGTTATTGTAGACTGGTAGATGGCTTCATTACTGTTCAGTTTCGATCTGATCATTATATGATCTATGCAGGATATGATCTATGTATGATGTCAGGATTTTAATATATGTTGCTGCTTCTGATTTTTTGAAATTTGAATTCAACGATTTTAGATTTTGAAAGTCACACACTTACATATTACGTTCTAAAATAGAAAATTGCAATATGTATATTTTAAAAAATATATTTAGAGGTCTATTATTTAGCGGTTTAGACATTTTAATATGACTTGATTTATGCCTAGGCTGTAGAACTCTCTTCGAAAAGAATCAATGAAATCTATGAAAGCGCTTTTTATCGCCCTTTCATAGTTACATTATTACCTAAGAAAGTAGAAATCTCATGGGGCAATGTCCGATGTGTAGAGGTCGATAAATATTAAACCTGTGAGGGACCACCCCTCATAAGGCTCCAAATTATTCGATGTGAGGTGGTGGTGTCAACTTACGAGTTATCTCCGTATTTAAAGGCGGTTATAATGAAGCAGAGGATATTTATTGATTAACGCTTGCCGAATTAACGAGTGCCCGGATTACTTTATCGAGACGCGAGGGTTGCGCGACGGCGGTTATGTAGGAGAGTGGATGAGGATTGTATGTGTGCTCCTAGTATCTTGTACTGGGCACGGCTCGAGTCTGTGGACTGATGCTTCGAGACTCAGGGAAAATGAGGAAAGCAAACCAAGGAGCCGGATCCGTTGAGCGACCTCGTAGAGGTGTTACCGGATATGCCGTCGCAACCTTGGGGGAAGGTGATCAATCGGGGACTGATAATTTGGTTGCTTTTTGGCCGGTTTATATAGGCCGTGCAATGATGCAATTTGAAATATTCTGAGTAAAAGTATTGTTTCATCGTGCTGATTCATAGCTGCACGAGTCAAAATAATAGCTGAATTGTGTCATTGGATTTCACTGGAAATCGATGCATTTGTTGATCGTATGTAGTGGACTTACGGTCCGTTACAAACCGTTCAAATGTAGTATTATATAGAGTGGCCCAAGAGAAACTTATCAATGTAAAAATATTTCTCCAATATTAATGAAATTATAGTATTAATTTTAGGTATACCGAATAGGTATGTTATTTCAAGAACAAACAAAAATAAAGAATACATTTAATTATTTCGTGATATAAGGGTAACGGGAAATAATCAGTGTAAACTCAATAATGTTAATTTTTGGTTTAAAAGCTCTGCCACAAATTCTTGCCGCTGTAATATTTGAAATTCCATTTACATTCTAACTTGGAAATTGTCTAAAGACATTGAATACTAATCTGTTGACTTCGCTGGATAGCGTTTACATGCTACTATTTATTTTATATCTCTTTAGTAAGCAATAAAAAAAATAACTCTTTTGATAAAACGTATTTAACAACACTAATAGTGCACAAATAACTAAGAGGCTGGCACTTTCTACTATATAAAAAGCAGTGATAAACTTTCGAATTGATCGCTCACCAGGTGGTTGATTTATGAATCGATAGAAAAATTCTCGTGTTCGAGAAGACGTCATTCTTTTCAGTCTTTTCATTTGAGATTCGAACGTGGAATGCGGAAGCGATAGAGATGTGACGATCTTTTGTCTATCGATTTAAAAAAAAACACCTCACTGGTAGCGGATCCTAGTCTATTGACTGACGATTACTTATGCTTTGTCTTGTGTATCAAACGCGAATGTGACAGACGTATAATCGTACATCGGAAAGTGTAATCGAGTGAGGCAAATGAGTTTTAAATATATAAGTTTTTTTTTGAAACCTACAAAGTAAAACAATCCGAAGAAATATTCTCCTGATATATTCGAGTACATGATATCAGAAGTATAATTCGAATTTTGATTCTACTAAGAGCGGCAACATTTAGAATAAAAATTAGGAATATCTCAAAAAGTTGACGGCACTTCAAAAATCGTCCAGCCGATTGCCGAACAATATTACTAAGACAAATTTCCTATTGCACTTCAAAAAGGACGGGATGTTGTTTGCTGAGAGACTGTTACCTCTTTCCCTCGCAGCTCGCAAGCAACTACGCATACCGGTAATGCGAGACAGGCACAGCATCCCATTATTTATAGCATAAACTAATTCCTAAAAGATTATCATTGAATTTTGTTATTATAGTCGATTTTTTATTATTTTTGACAATATTATATCAATAATATTATTTATTATATTTTAGATTACGTTTGTATCTATTTGACAATTTAAATTGACTATTTTCTATACCCCGATCATTTTAAAAAATACCATTTTTGTTTTATATTTGTTTGATTTATATTTCTTTTTTTTGTATCTATATTTCTTTTATACGTTAGGTAATTTATTTTAGTTATAATTCTCAATTTGTAACGTTAGCCCTGAAACGGGGTTATCCCAGTTGGGCGGCGTTGAACAGGTATAGCTATGAAGAGTTAGTTAATGTTTCGCCATTGTTTGTCGTCTATATAATGTAGCAATGTTCTGTATTTTGATTGTGGCTTTAAATAAATAAAATAAACAAATAAAACGTATGCTAAACGTATGCTTGAAATATGATTAATAAAAAAAAGGTTTACCAATATGATATGCCTGCATAAGTTGACTATTATGCTAAATAATATAAGATAATAAACACAATGTAATATAATCTAATAAAAAGGAATAATACTATACTATATACAAATATAACGGTGCATATAAATATAACGACCTAAATATATTATTACAATTAGATCGTTACATTTATATGTGTGAATATGTATGTATATGTATGTGTGTAGGTATGTGTATAGAGTATGTATGTATGTATGTAAATGAGTAATTACGTCAATTATGCTTCTCCACTTGAGCCAAACAATAAGTCGTATGACCAGATACAGGCTACATTAGGACTAGTTGAGTATGCGCTGAGCATGGTCATGTGAATTTGGGCCGTCGTTTAATACGTACCATTACGTGGTATGACCACTTTTATATATAATATTTCCACATTATGTTTGAAATAAATAAATAAATAGATAGATAAATAAATAAATAGTATTCTATTTGTGTGTGTAACGTTTAATAATAATGGACCTGTATGGTGGGTGACAAACAGTCTCCAGTCTAAACTACTGCAACTTTGCGACTGTTTGATATGTGGTCGTGAACGTGTGGTCGTGCGTTGTCAAGCAGAAGCAGTGTCGGGGAGCGATTGAGCGAGATAGGTCATTTAATTGCTAGCATTTCCGCCGTTGTTTGCATCTGTTGATATTACACATTTGCATTAACTATAGTATCAGACCGTCAGAAGCTATAATTGATAATACCGGTACAAGACTACAAGCTCGCCAGCATAACTTTATTTTCACTGATCTTGCGATGTGGACCAAACCCCAGGTTGGCCACGGGTGCAGAGATGTGTCCACCCTACTTGGAGGCTGCAGCTCGGTGTTGTCACTAGATGATGTAAATCGCGCCTAGTTTTAAGCAACATCATACCCAGAAGCAAAGCATATATAGGATTGTGTGAATCACTCCCAGCAATTTGAAATAAATAAATAAATAAAGAGATTTTTAAAGCAAGCTTTACTTTCCACCAGGAGTTACAGCGGCAATCTACCGCCTCCGTCTTTAGACCCTAGTCATCATGTTTAATGGAAAGTACTCATGATAGCAATTTTCCGGCTCCATCTTCAGAACCTCGTCATCAAATCTAACGGAAAGTACTCAAGACAAGAATACAATGGTTCCCAAACTCGAGTATCTTAGCACTTTCAATTAGGAAATTCGAGTGGCAATCTTCCGGCTCCATCTTCAGACACTTGTCATCATGTATAATGGAAAGTACTTATGATATCCAAACATACTATCCTAAATTCCACTGTCCAGGGAGTTCCAGTACCAACATCCCGGCTCCATAATAAAATCATCTCGATGGTAACATAATATTGCATTCTCACCGAACTTACATAAGTATGCTAAATTTCAGCCCAATTGGATAGCAACAAGTTGTTAAAATATGGTTTTGGCTGTATTTTGAAACGGACGTCACGCCACGGTGAGATTGTCTAAAATCCGAATGTTCTCCTACACAGATGACATCAAAATCGCGCATCTTGGCTACAAATAATAGTCAAACGGCTTGGGAGCGATTAATCTAATCCTGCATCCGCCTTGCTCAGAAGTCTCGGGCTATACTGAGTGTAACATTAATCAGCAGATTATAATAATATCATAAAAAACCATGGCTAGTAGCAGTAAAGGGGCAACACAGAATGTACAATGTCAATGTTACAACCATCCAACTCTGAGTCTTAAACCCATCCTGTAAATGCCGTGGAATGGGGATCCCCGTACCTGCGCATCCCTATAGGTGGCCGGGTGCCTATCAGCGCACTCGCATCTATGATAGAGCTCTAGCTCTAACGCGGCAAAAAAAGGACGCGCTTAATTTATTGAAAAGGGTTGGGAAATGCCGTTAAATGCCATATGGGAGATCTGAGAGACTTGACGCATTTCACGCCGGTTACTTCGTTAGTGGACGTGACGCGTACGGACCTGTTTTTATACGTAAATTGCCTGCTACGCCGCAATTACCACTGTGTTTTCAGGTAATATCGAACGTTTAACTACGCTGCCTGTCCATAATTAAGAATGACGGTTTTTTGCAAGTTGTTTATTGCTTTGTGATCAAACAGTTCATTGATCGCGTTTTATAGTTTCTTCGTCTTCAAAAAAGACCTCAAAAATGGTGAAAACATCAGTAAACTCTTTGTAAATTTCTAGATGTATGAGCACGATAATCATAAAAAATTCTGAATCAATCTTTAGATAATATTCCCAGACACGTTTCTAGGCTAGGTTTTATAAAGATTGATTGGTAAGGGGCTGAGCGATAAGCAAAAATGTCTAAAATATGCCACTACACTAACATAACATTCTACGAAACACTATTTCGCGACTATCACGGGCATGCATCTACACCCACGCAATGACGTCACAGGTAAACTACATCCTGTGAAACAGACACGTACAAGTATGATATATATGCCCGCATTATTTGTCCATATGGTAATAGATAATCAAAGTTAATGATTTTTTCTCACATAACAAAGTTCCCTCGGCCAACACTAAAAATACCGAATAGATGTTTTTTTTCATAAAAAAAAGAGAGAAACGAAATTACCGCGTGTAGTTTGTAGCACCAGAAGTTTCGACGATGTTGCAACCAGTGCTGTCTATAGTAGACTGAAGTGCTGACAAATTCTATATAAAAAAGATCTTCAAACTGACCCAAAATATAGCTCGATCTCTGAGGCCTGTAAAGAATGCAATACCACTGCAAACCCCGGGTGCGATAACCCCGAATGCTGTGGTTTAACCTACTTTGGACAAACGAAACGGTCCATAGCCACTCATTCAACGATTGAACATTGAACGATTGAACACATCAAAGCTGTTAAAAACGTTCAGCGAAAAAATCGGCGATCTGCGAACACATCGCCCATTTGCGACGACACTGTGACATCTCAAAAACCCTAATTTTACAGAAAACGACTTTTAAACTTTTAAATGAGCATAACTCTTAAATTGTTATCAAGATAGCTTTATTATGTACGAAGTGATTAGAGTATAACTAATAACGAAATGAAATATCAAAAAGAAAAAACACATTTCAATCTAAAATAACTTAGTTATAGAGTTTGAAAAAAAAAGAGAAAAGTTATCATGTTGTTCCAGAAAAAAAAAAAATACAAGGTGGTAAGTTTAGTTGTCACGTTGAAGATGATGTAAAAATTGACATTTAACTAAGTTATATCAAAATAAAACATTATTCTTGAAAATTAGTTTAATATTGTGGTAATAATAATCATTCAACATAGTAGTAACTATTTTAATAGTACATCTTGTTACGTTAAATTACACTTTGACTTATAAAAAAATCTAGTATTAAGACACTACTGTCTTTTTCACACTTTATAAAAATAATCAAAAGAGAATGACAGGAAAAATAGACTTTTCAATCAGTACAGGCATTTTTAGTATTTAAGTAGGCGCTTATGTAAACTATTAGGTATGATCGCCTAGTAGGTATTGTCTTAAATCTGTGCAGAAGGTATTGTACTATGCTCACATTTTTTTACTTATTCTATAAAATAATTCGTATCAAAACACACTTAAAAACGTAACATGTTTAACTGCAAAAACTAGTTCCTAAACTATTATAAGAATAAAACGTAAGACCTATCTAAGTAAAGACTTAGAAACTAATTCCGTTAAGAAATGACTTATAGGTATAACTAAATCTCTGTTAGGTACTTACATTATTAATACACAACAAAAAACATACATAGGAACATTAGTGAGATTCATCAGTCATATAAAATCAGTATTCTGTTACATTTTTTGGCTTGGCCTTCAGTAAAGTCGTACAATAAATGTTAACATTTTTAAACAATGTATCAAATTCAAAAGAACTACAAACTTTCGAAAAAATCCTTGTAATAGCCAGGAATGTGGTTACCATTTAGTAGTGAAAGAAGATCCTCTTTTTTCTTTTCAGCCAACCCCACTTTTCTATTGAAAGCGTTCTTAAGTTGGATTTCATTAACTGACTTTTTTTTTATTACGACAGCTCTCTTCATTTCATCCGCGTAAGAATTACGATAGTAGATCGCATGGGGATCATCTTTAAGCACTCGAATCCCTTTTATTTCAGAAGTTTTAATGACCTTTTTATCTTCATCCTTGTAAATTGCAAAATTCATTTCATTGAAAACAGCCTTCCAATCATAAATGTCACTGTAACATAATTCGTTTACATGTATTGGCTCTGACTTTTTTCTTGCAGCTTTGATCGCTCCAATAAATCCTTCAGGGGTATAAATAGGACCACTTCTCAACTGCCTTTTTACCTGGCGTTCGATTTGAGAGTGGGCTGAGTCTCCCTCATTCTGTGTATGCCCCTTTATAAGAAATTTGTGTGTAATCGAGTTTATGTTTGGAAGGTTCTGCGCAGCATAGAGATACATAGCCATCATAAATTTATTTTTCTGCTGGCCAGCACAGTTGTCTGAGTAAAAAACAATGTCCATTGAATTTTGCCCTTCAGAAATCTTCTTTAAGTATTGGAAAACGCAGGTGGCAATCTCATTCACACCCCTATGCGCTTGTGCTTCATCCCACACGTAACTTTCAACGGAGTTTGTTTTGAGATCATAAATTGTCAGATTCAATACGTTAAGTTTGGATTTATAATAGAAAACGGACGTGTTACCTTTCGGGCACTGAAACACAGCTTGAAGATCGAAAACGGCCACAAAAATGTCTTTGTCTTTTTTATCTTTCTCCTTCTCAATTCGCGACATCCGTTTTTCATCTTGGTGAGATAGAAATTGCTCCTTTTTATTTTCCTTTTCTTCATCTGTACTTAGTTTATAAGCTTCGCAAAGTTCGCACGCGTCTTTTTTTGGAATAAAAAAAGATATATTAAAGTCATGAGTAAAGATGCGATAGAACATGATATAATTTGCGTAGGGAATGTGTTGGGCCTTGCAATGCTCAATGTAGTCACGGTGTATAACGGAAATAGTTTTACTCCCATCAATGTAATGTCTCTTGGAATTGGCTCGGATGTAATGAGACTCTATTTTTGGTATGGCTTCGATAAAAGCTTTAACTCCAGTTTTTATTGTTTCGTCAATATGGGCATGATTTTTGTGACATCCACGATTGTCTTTGATCAAAGAAATGTTTGTATTTTTATTCTTTTTTTTGTGCGGTTTCTATAGGTCTATTGTTGATGTCCAAAGTATTTAAAAAAAAGGTTTTACAAACTCTGATCTTAACACCAGACACTGTAAAAAAGTAAGCATTGTTGTTTTCGCGCTTTGGTGCTATTGTTCCGTCAGATTCAATTCTGACATATCGCTGGGGTGGTTTCACCTCCTCCATGGACTGAATTATAAATAACCACTGTCTTTCAATTTCACCCAAATCCCAGTACTCTTTCAAAAGTTGTTGTCGTTGAATTTCCATTATATTTGCGTGGCATTTAAATTTACAGGTTTCTTTACAGGGGGGTTTAAGTCTTCTTTCTGAAATATCCTTTTGAGTTTTTGCTGATGTATAAAGTTTCCCACTATTTCTCAATTTCTTTGCAATATTCTTCTTCCATTTTTTTTCTTGTCTTTGCCTTTTATTTCCTTTTTTAATAGGAGTTTCAACAGTAGCAGGAGGATTTTCAGTTTCTGTTGCGGCGACGACGCTAGGTTCAATTGGAGGCGATTGATTTTCAGCACTCATAGCAGTAGGTGCATCGATTGGATTTTTATTGAAAGTAAAAATTACCGAGTCGATGCCTGACCTTCCTTCTTGGTTTGTCGTTTGCTGACTAGTCGCAGCTGTCGGGACATCATCGTTCATATCATCGAGTGAAAATACGGGTCGGCGTTTTTCTTGAAACTCTTTATAGTCGGGGTCTTTTACGGAGTCATCGCTGTCCTCGGAAAAAGATGAAGAACTTGAAGAGCTGCTACACGGGGTACATAAAGAAGATGAACTCGTCGATACACTGCGATGGCGATAATTTTGTGTCGTTTGTTGATCATCCACTGTTTCATCGCCGTTAACATTTTTTGAATCCGGGTTGTTACGAGCAACTAGATTGCTACTGGGCAAATCCTCATCAATATCTTGTGCTAATCGCAATATTAGCCTAGACCTTGTCCCCATCTGTAAAGATTTATTTATTTATTTTATTTTATTTATTAGGTGTTTCACAATCATCTACAGTAAATGGATATATACAATTATAATGTCATAGACAAAAATCCAGTAGCAAAAAACTGATGATATTTTATGCCAAAAACTGTTGCCAGTGATCCTATTTTAATGTCACCTAACTAGGCAATAGCCTGTTCTAAGGCGGACATTTAAATTGTTGTAAATATATTATGAACCAATATATAAAAAAAACTAAAGTGATGAAGAATACCTATAGAAAATTTGAAAGAATAAACTAAGAGTTTTTATTAACTCTTACAAGCTGGACAATCAAAGTAAGAGTAAAAGTATAGATTTTTTAACCATAACATAATCATAATAAAATGATGAACAATTAGCTAGTTTCTAGATAATCATAATAGATACACCTAGATAACTGGAGTTTTGTATTGCTGTTTAGTGTATACAACGTGATAAGAAGACATACCATTACATTTTATCAATATGTATTCTACAACAACAGAACATCAACAAATGACCCACAACATATTTCCAGAATAAGAAAAATATATATCATCTACAACGTTACAATTCAGATGACGCAGTGAAACTGTGAACTTCTTACAAGAAAAACGGGACATCAAAAACATATCTCGTTAACTTCGCTTTATGTTTTACAAGAACACTGTGATAAGTATGACGTGCCACATTGTCGAATAAGAGAAAATTATTAAAAGGGACTCACCTTTGTCACTTAAATTGTGGTATCCTCGTGATGTCACGTTTTTCATGAAACGGAGAGCACTTCACACCTCGACGGCCAGGTGGCAACTGAACTGTCACTGTGTCGAAGTCAACAAGGTCACGAAGCGAGACAGTGCTATATTGTGATATTTTGTCTCTTTCTGTCATATTTTGTCTCTCTCTCTGTTGTTTTTGTACGAAAAATTATCCCGTTTTTGTAGATAATAGAACGCGAGATCGCGATTCAGAATATCAGTAAAACGAAAAATCGTATAATTCGAGATGTCAAAGTGTCGTCGCAAATGGGCGACATATGTATTGGATAGCGGAACTATAAAACACCGGGTAGAGTTTCAAAATCCCATTATGCTATCCAAAGCACAATTTTACTTTCCTCGCATGATCCAGGAAGCCATTGTATTAGGCGAAAGTCGTATGCTTAAAACTTCACGCGGTATAATTGGTTTTTATCTTATTTATAGTGAAAACATCTAATGCTATGGTTGATATTTCAAACCAATTAATTTTATTATAATAAACAGAGTAGGGCGGTGTCGACTACAACCGGCGAACCCGTCACCCAAGGATGGTATAACGATATATGATCGTTCTTTCAGCCGTGGGATAAGCGTAGAAGACTTGAGGACAAGACAATCTACTATCTAGGTTACCAGCAACCCGTTAGAAACTGACGCTTTACGGCGAAGCACCGGGAAAGGTACCCAGCGGGCAGTCTCACCCTCTAACTACCAGTTTTAGCAGGATATCTCCGTCTGGAATTAACCTTCAGGATACCTCCTTCCTTCCTACTGGTTACGGGTCCGAAGTCGCTTACGCGACCTCTACCTGTTGTAAAACAGCGGTACTTCAATTAGAATATATCGCGGACCTGGGCGTTCGTTGCTCGGGCCAAAGGTCATTTCAAGATTGGCATGACAACAGGTCAACATCAACCCCCGTTGCTTAGGGAATAGAATATTTCCATAGTCTCAAGACTCCTTCAGCAATTAGTCAGAATGCACAACCGATTGGTTTCCCCGAACGGTGCGCAAACCGTCCAGTGGCGCCGGGATGCAATCCCGCCGGAAGAAACCGGTCCCCGGGGTAGCCTTCCACTCGAGGAGCTGAATCGTGAGTTAGCCGATCCGAGAACGAAGTGGATTTTGTGGCCCAAGCTGCAAGAAACCGTTCACCACCAAATACAGTAGGGCCGTAGTTACAGAGCCCCGATTAACCGAGTTCCGGGCTAACCAAGTTCGAAAAGGCATAGGCCAGGCCATTGTTTTACCACCCAACGTCAGCCCTCTGAGGTCAGCTCAGTACTGTATTTTATAATTTATGCATGTATGTATCGTATTACATTGGTAACTGACTATATTTAAATATGTTATAGATGTATACTTTTACTTCAATGACTACGTTTTTCTTCATTTTAAATTTTACCGTATGTTTTCCCCTCGATTTACGACAGAGTCTGTGTTATCCGAGTTTTCGATTATCCGAGGTACCCTCGGTACATATTACATGGATAAGGGAAGCACTACTAAAATTAGATTTAGAATGATATTATGTCCATAATAAGCAACCTTTTTAATATAATTTAATTATCGTTTGCTTATTTATTTACACATTTATTCATTTACTAATTTATATGTTTGATATCTGTCACTTAATCGATATAGTTAACTTTAATTTTCAAGAATGAATAATCGACTTTAAAAATAAAATCGCCCCAGGACAAATTTACAGGCTAGTGGGGTAATAAAATCAACACAAATATCATCTTATTTGCTTCGCATTTTTTTCATATCATCAATATCATCTTATTTGCTTCGAATTTCTTGCAATATCGCCGCGCTTGACAAAAAGTACTATACTATGGAATTACTACAGCAAACACAAAAAGAATAACTGTGCAATGATCGCATTGAAATTTTGTATATAGAATATTGAAATCTCATTTTGTAAAACAATTAGATAATTATGAATAAACATGAGAAAATTTAAAAAGTGGAATAAACTCGGCATTTCTAACTTGTACTTGTCTTACAGAAATTACGGAATACTATTTAGAAATTGTAAATGCGATCGTGGTCTTTATTAGATTTCATATCAAATATAATAGTTCAATTTGGTTATTGACATATAAAAATATTTGGATATTAGCTCATAAAAACTAATAAAAATTTTGATGATTTCTCGAAAAAAAATTTTTTATGATGTTTAACAGTGGAATTTTACCAGAAATATCCGCGAAATGATGCGCAAAATTATTCTAGTGGCCGTCTATGTATCTATGGTAATAATGAGATATTTGGTATGGATTTTAGAATGCGTTCGAATTAGAAAATAATATTACTTTGCGCTCCGGGAGCAAGCCGCCAATATTGGTCGATACGTAGTCAACGGTGTTCTGATGTGCAACCAAATTTGGTCGCTACGTAGCCGAAAGGTTTATTTTCTAATAAGTTTTGCCATAATCTATTTTTTATATTGAATGCTTTTTATAAAATAACAATAATATAAAAGATTAATACAAAGAAGCGCAATAGTCTTCGACTTCAGAAGTTTTTACATAAAAAACAAACATATTGCCTTGGAAAGGGGCTTTATAGCAGACGATTGCTATTGCTGTACTGAAACCCCGCACTTGACCTGTTTTATTTTATTACACGATTCAAAAATTCGTTTCGACCCGCAACCCGCAGGAAGCCGAAACGAAAACAAACACTAAAACCGCGTGCATAATAAAAGGCGTAATTTTAATATCGGGGCATAGCGGCTGCGCCACAAAAGCCGCAGCGTTTTGTTAATAATTGAAAATAATAATATTACAAATAATGGGACGAGACGGGCGAGACGCACCTCACTCTATCTTTTTTTTTCGGCTCGCCTTTATGCTCGTTTTTTCGCCGTGTTGATAGTTGCGCTTTTGTTCCACGGTCCGGGTAGATAAAAGAGGAAATTTTTCATGCACCAGTAGCCGATGAAGGGGTTGTCTTCGGGGATCAGCGATGAGACGGATTGCGTTAGGGTTGCACGGAATGGCAATGCCCCTGATCGATATTGAGCATTTTAAAATACGATGTAGAAAAATGGTTAGAAAAAAAGAGCAAACATGAAATAGGCAAGTATTCAAAAATAGGCAAGTATTCAAAATTAGAAGTAAAGCGCGATATTTCAACTGCTGTAAATTATTACATTATTACTAGAGCCTTCATAGTAAACAGTAGCAAAATAGAGCACCGCAGCCATGTATTTCTTAGATCAACTCCACCTAACCTAGGAGGCCCGTACTAAGGCAAGCGTACCAATTAGCAATGCCTTGTGCATACTTCAAACTACATCATTTGAAAAATGTATATAAAATTGAAAAAAGTTAAGTATCTAATAATATTGGGTCCTTACCTATGTAAATTATATTTTACACACTGGTCATTTTGAACTTGGATAACTTGGGTTTGAGTTGGAAAGTCAAATTCAAATATATTTTAATTTAAGGTCATGCTATTCTTTTTTAAGTATCAGTTATTTGTTTGCCTTTCCGGTGTTTGTCCTCGCTCAAATATTTTCGTTTGTGCAACTATGGAAAAGTTGAATATTCGCGATACTTTCAAATGTGAGTTCCTGTTACAAGTTTTTTCTATTACAGTTTCTTGCAGTCTGGCTTTACAGTTATCGTAAATGTGTACTGTTAAGAACTGCAAGCAATGATGGAGAAGCTCGTGATTAAATAACCGAGCCTGGTCAATCGCTCATCGCCACTGCTTCTGCATGACAACGTATAACCACAGATTTCACTGCAAACAGTCGCAGTTGCAGGAGTTGCGGCTGGAGATTCTTCGTCACTCACCGTACTTGCCAGACCTTACTCCAATAGTTTTTTTTTCAGAATTAGATACCTTTTTACAAAAAAAAAACGACACTGAAGAGTCGGTGAAAAACGCCTTCCCAGTATTTAGTGATCCGCTATCACAAGCACTTCACATTACAAGGATAAAATTTGCAACTTTCAAACGTCATCCTTCATACTTCTTTGCGGAGTAGCGCCCGATGCAACCTGTAGTCCATTGTTACTCAACATGTCGATGCCAACCGTGCCTTCTTTATATATACTGGAGCGTTGCAAATAAAAAAAATGGTATAAAAACAATTCATATATTTAAAAATTACTATGTTATGTGCTCATAAAATCTACGATAAATAATCACCTCGGCAATTGTCTATTAATAAGACCCGAATGAGCAGCAAGGGTCAGAAAAATCTACTGCATTACATATTGCGAGTAGGTATAAGAGTAGATAAAAAAATATACATTATAAATAGGATAGAAAACGAATTTACCGCGTGAAATTTGTAGCACTCGACGTTTCGGTGACGTTGTAGCCGCCATTGTCCAGGGTAGACTGAAAGAACTGTCAATCCGTTGTTTTGCGGGTAGGCCGCATACCGCTGCCGCCACTGCGTAGGTTATAACGGTGGTTGGGGGCCGGGCTCGGCCTCGCTCGCCTACGCAATGGCGGTAGCGGTATGCGGCCTAACCGCAAAACAACGGATTGACAGCTCTTTCAGTCTACCCTGGACAATGGCGGCTGCAAAGTCACCGAAAAGTCGGGTGCTACAAATTTCACGCGGTAAATTCGTTTTCTATCCTATTTATAATGTCAAACAACCGCGATAGTCTACGATTTTATAAAAAATATTCAATCGATAAAACAGCCATATAAAATAATTAAAGATATATGTTATTATATGAAATGAATGTTTAACGATAATGTAAATCTAACATGATCATGCCTTCAATATTCATTATTTTAAGTATTTGTTTTTTTTATAGGTTGATTTATATTTTTTTTTGGCCTGACACATCGAAAAAATTATAACATGATATTAATTATTATTATTTCTTGGACTATATATTATTTCTAATATTTATCAATCTTGGATTGTTTTAAAAAATACTTTGATATCTTAATATAGGTATGTATTTTTGATTAAATTTGAGTGATTATTTTTAACTGGTTACTGTAATTAAACTTCATAAATGCTAATTGAAATAATTAATCATCATAAATGAAAATAATAATTTTATATAATTAAAACTCAATACGACCTGTGGACATAACGAAAAAAAAAACATAACAAAGTACTAAGTACAGAGAGTGTTGTGTGGTAATAAAAATGTACTTGAAGTTGTACGCTCTGTAATGTACTACTTTTGCATAGTACAACTGTATTGTACTATTTTGCACCGAAATATCTGTACTTTCAACATATAGCTGTAAAATAAAAATGTATCTATCTATCTATTCCCGATTTCATTACACGGCAGTGTCAGCTTGCATACTCTCAATGTGTTATTTCCGTACGTGATACCCAATGGCTCCGATGATGATGTGCATTTTTCATCGTTCATTATCGCGATTATGAAACTGTGCGCGAGCGCTTTGTCCCGGCTTAAAGCTCGCCGATGATTGGAAGTTTGACAGCAGCGAATTATGTAGCAACATTTCTCGGGCGGGTGTTCGCAGACCAATCTCAAAGAACAAGTCTCGCACAAAGGCATTGGCGGAATGTTAATGAAATAACTGCTCCTTATAGCCACTTCAACCGGACCGCGGCGAACGTCACTCCGTTCTATCGGTCGGTCAAAATTAACGAGGCGACAACTGAATAACAGATAAAACTACCACACTCACAGAAAAACTTCCAACAGTCCTAATTGTGAAACGAAAAATGTCTGACTAATTGTATTACACAATTAAATCTGTATGCTTCGCGTCGATTTAGTCGGAAATACACGTATAGTTAAGTTATCATTAGGCATAACACAATTGAAGAGGTGGGGGGGGGGGTGGAGAATTCTAGTGGTGAAAAGTACTATGATTCTGTAGATTCGGTTTCATGATTTCACCGATAGAGCACGCGGGAGAGCCATCGCACTGTGTTGCCATCAGTTATTGTTTACGAATCGCTCGAGGCAAGATAGTGTTAAGCGACAATGCGGCGAAACAATACTGGCAGCCTGTGTCCGGCGGTAACAATTTACTGAAGAAGAAGATGAACATGTCTTCAACGATGACTACCAGCCCTAATCTGACGACTCATCAAGCAATTCGGATACCGAAACTTCAATAAATGTAAGTGGCGCTTGGCAGTGTCTTCCACCTAACCTCAAATCCCAGTTTAGTCGCTTAGCATCTCAGTACTGTTTTATATTCCTTTATTAGTATAACTTTGATCTTATACGTTTATTCTTATCTTCGATCTTATAATTTAGAGTAGAAGAATTACATTCTAGTCGTCATTATTCATTGATATTTCCACGCTAGAATGCAATATACCTTAAAATTTGAATAACTTTGTAATGCAACATAGTGCCAAGCGCCTGAAAAAAAAATAATACTTGTGGCACTCGGGGACTGCCGCGGTAAAGCTATTGCATAGCATTTTTAACAACTTATGTAATTATAAGTATTTATTTATTTTATTTATTTTATTTTTTCTGCTATCAGATAACTGCGCTTTATCGGAAAACGTTGAAATTATGCCGAATCATTTGCGGCTGTGGAAGCAAATGATTCGGAATAATTTAAACGTCTTCCGGTAGAGCGCCGCACACGAATTTTTTATTCGATAAAGCAAAAAAACCGGATTATTCGAAAAAAATCGTAGATAAAAAGATAGATAATTAAATTATCTTTAAAATGGTGCACGTTTCATAATAACACGAAAGATAGTATTTGCGTAGTAGTCGTTTTTGTGTTCGGTTAGACCTAATTTAACAAATTAATTACACTATGTATTATAAACAAAATCTAAAATATTCAAAGTTAAGAATATTAGGAAAATGTTCTTGTTTAACATATATTTTTTTCAAATCGTAAGTAGTACTCGTTTAGACGTAATTATCAGTTTAAAATCATTAATTTTCGTTAAGAAATTTCTTCATTCGGTCGCCGCGCTGCGCTGGCTAGGCCCACGATAAAAGCTATGCAATAGCTTAACAATCTAAAAAAAGATACGTGTGGCACTCGGGGACTGCCGCGGTAAAGCTATTGCATAGCATTTTTAACAACTTATGCAATTATAATTATTTTTTTTAATTTTATTTTATTTTTTCTGATATCAGATAACTCGGAACTCAAATGACTCGGAATAATTTAAACGTCTTCCGATAGAGCGCCGCGCACGAATTTTTTATTCGATAAATAAAAAAAACCGGATTATTCGAAAAAAAAACGTAGATAAAAAGATAGATAATGAAATTATCTTTAAAATGGTGTAGGTTTCATAATAATACGCCAGATAGTGTTTGCTTAGTAGTCGTTTTTGTGTTCGGTTAGACCTAATTTCACAAATTAATTACACTATGTCATATAAACATAATCTAAAATATTCAAAGCTAAAAATATTAGGCAAATGTTCTTGTTTGACATATATTCTTTTTGAATCGTAAGCAGTACTCGTTTAGACGTAATTATCAGTTTAAAATCATTAATTTTCGTTAAGAAATTTCTTCATTCGGTCGCCGCGCTGGCCTAGGCCCGCGATAAAAGCTATGCAATAGCTTAAAAACACGAAAAATATGCCTAATGTAAACAAAAATGGGGTGATATACTCATGAAGATATGTACAATTGCTTTCAAAACGCATCTACATAGCCTCCAAATCAAAGTCCCAGATTTGAGGATTTAATCAAACTTTCAAATGCGTTTCTCTTGAAACTTGAAAAATAGCGCTTGGCACTATGTTAATTGTACCCAATCAAATAACGTAAACCCATTGAAGTTATATATAAGGCCATTGCACTGGATCTCAACAAATTCTCACGTCGATAAGGTACGTTCCCACTCATGCGCTTTCGTCTTTATCTTTTATTGAAAGCCTCAAGACGCATGCAGCTATACGTCTACATATATGCGCTTTCGCCTATTCAATTGCGATCACTGACAGTACCCGGTGGAGATTACGATGAACTAGTGTGAGCTTGTAGTAATCATTGACGTGTGGTCATACTTGGAGAAGTATGACCGCAGGCTTTTTATCTTGTTCTTTACCATATTCACATTAAAATTGTATTTTTGGCCCAGACAAGCCAAAGCGTCGTTCCGTTTTATTTTATGGCTATAATGTATTATAATTATGTTGTAATGTATTGTGATATGTAATATAATTGTGGTCCCATATTATAGGACGATTTTGATATTGTTTTATAAAACGAACCGTTTTTGCTTTATCTTCTGTCGTTTTGTGTCGCAAGATGCACGCTTATCCACAGGGTGCCGGATGGGCGTCCTCTGAGGCATGCGATTTCGTTGAACTTGTATTGATGAATGCGCTATTGCATGCGCTATGGTATTAAACGCATGCGTCAGAGAAAAGCGCAAGATGAAAATGAAAGCGCACGAGTGGGGACATACCTATATACTAAAATTAATTACGTCACTGCAAGCTGAAATATATTAGTCGTTTGCCAGTGGTTCAGAAGGAATAGTATATTGTGCGTATTTTAAATATATTAAAATGCAACTGTTCGTTTCTCGCGCCAAAAAACTGCGGCTGGTATAAAAAAATGGTTAAGATTTCTATATATGAGGGTATATATTTTGCTCGTTAATTTATAACGTACGGTTAATCACTAGAAAGCAAATAGTAGTCCTCTTAGTATCGTTGTTTAAAGTATTCGAAGTTAGTCATCTTAGTTGGCTGGTTGTTTTAATCGAAAGTGATATTGGAAGGGCCATTCCACGGTTTGCATTGTGTATGGTATTAAAGTACTAGTACTAAATACTTGTATAAATTGTAGCGGGCTCGTAGCCTGGTTTCGACGAAGGTTAGGTCTCTAGGGTTAAAGTACTAGTACTAAATACTTGTATAAATTGTAGCGGGCTCGTAGCCTGGTGATATATTAACCATTCAGTTATCGCAATGGTGATTCGACTGAGTTCATGGTTTTGAAGGTGATAAGACAATGCGGTATTAAACGGCATCATGGCATTTAAGAGTATTGGCAGGAAGTATCTCACTGCAACACAGTGGCGTTACAATAAAACTACGTGAATTCAGTCAGTTTAGTGCAGAAATGCAGCATGTATAATACTGTCAGATAGGCGGCAACAACGTTTTATGTACCAGAAATAATATATTAATAATAGAAGTATCGCATGTTGATGACAGAAGTATACAATTCTCAGACAAGCGTAGATGGTTTTCTCTTCTCTTCAATATTTCGATTTTCTGTAGAGCCAGGTCCATTTAAATTTAGCCAAGTATCTTACTTTATTTGACCTACAGTAATTTAATTAGCATTAAAATCTGAATGTTCGATACAGCATCAGTATTCTCTCAAGTATTAATCTAAAGCCAGTGGAAGGATATCAATAGCATCCGCATATGTCAGTTTTTGTACCGATTAATTCAGGATGATGCTGGTAATATTATTACCAGAGTTGCGTATTGCCTCCTCAACAAGCAAAATCAAGAGCTTGCATTCCAGTGTAGCAGCCCGTAGAAAGTGTAGAACGGTTCCGAAGAAACATAAAATAAATTCATTTCGTAACGATTTATTGTACCTTCATAATCAATCCTAATAAAACTAGAACAAGTTGATAATTATAAATACTTTGACTTACAATCAACTAGGACAGTGAAGTGGAGATCATGACACGCATCGAAATTGCAGCGCCTTTGGAAAAATTAAAAAGTCCTTTGCAATCGAAGCCTGAAAATCCCATTTCGAATACGTTTTCTCCAGTGCTACATCTGTCCCATACTTCTATACGGATGTGAGACCTGGACTATTAAAAAAATCTCAGGAAGCATATAGAAGCATTCGAGATGTGGGCATACAGACATTAGATGTCGATATCTTGGACTCAGAAAGTCACCAACGAGGAAGCTCTACGGCGTGTCGGCCCAAAACGCAAGCTTTGGCAGACCATCTAACAGCACAAAACTGCATACCTAAGTCACGTGCTTAGGCACGACAGATATATACTCCTGCAACTCATTATGATGAGAAAAGTTGCAGGAAAGAGGAGACCTGGCCGTAGACGAAAATATTGCTTGCGGAACATTCGAGAATGGACCGGGATTACGAGTGTCGCCGAATTGTTTTACCTGGCGAAGGACACAAAAGAGTATACAGAGCTGATTGTCACCTTTCACACCCTAAGAAGAAGAATGATCTGTTATGGCTAGCTCAAAATATCATTCAAACGAAATAGCTATCCAATATAAACTAGCAACATTATTTTATTTTTCAATTTTCCTATCTAATGAATCATCCCATCGATGTTAAAATGTTTGCGAAGATGGCGCCCTTGTTAAATTTATAACCGGCTGCCGTTTACAATGCTAATACAGATTTAATAGAGCCATAAAGTGAAGATCGTAAAGCATATTGCACCCACTAACGAGACACTCAGATCAACGGCAAGCATGAATATCCATGTATTGAATAAATGCTTGCACTTCACAAATGCAGTGATCGCGAACGGTTGGAATAAATATATTTGTGGAGGAGTATTACAAGGATTTACGTGATTATATCATTTAAGTATTTATATAAACCAAAATGTTTTTCGAATTATCGCCGAAATGCTATTTTAAAAATGAATCTGGAATATTTCTTTAAGAAAAAAAAAAACCATTTAACCCCTGGGTGGCCACGGCCGCCGATCGGCCGATCTTATTATATCCATGTTTATTCAATTATTATCTCTATTTCTTCCTCCACTGCGGTTAAAGCCTGTCATTGAAGCCTGCCATTGAATAAACCACCAATGTGCTATATTAGTATGCTTGCACACAACTTCTACAAAGAAATTTTCGAGGGCTTCGAAAATTTTGATTGGTATGACTGGCTTCCGAAAGGTTAAATTATAAATATTTAAGTGGAAACATGTAATTAGCTTTGTTTTTTAAATTAAATAATTTTGTACCGAATGTATTGTAACAGCTGTATCTTCCTTTACCAATAATAAAATAAAATAAAAATGAAATATATCCCTTTTCATAAATCAGCCCGAATTTATGAAAAGGAATATTTTTCTATAACTCGGAAACTACTGAACGGCAAAATATAAGCATTTAGGATTTTCAGAGAAGAATTAAAATAAACTACAGGTCATCGTATACATTTCGAGATGTTTGATTATAATAAAAAGTAACTAAAAAAAATAATAATATACCTCAAAGGAAGCAATAATATTTACACATATTTTGTGCAGGAAACGAGTACAGTCAAATTTGATGTTGATAATACTTAGTAATTTTTTTTCGATATAAGAACTACAGTTATATTAATGACGAACCTACTCTATAAACCAAGTAAACCAAGTTTTTATTAAAATAGAGTTTACTAAATAGGTAAGTACTTTTTTATACAAATCTAGCTGTTGTCAGTGGCTTCGCTTCACGTATAGTTTTATATCAATTTGTTAATTCAAGTAGGGTGGCGTTTATTTGCCTTTTTACGCTACTTTTAGATATATAGTGCAAGATGTCCCTCCTCAGATGCACGAAAATCATATCGTAGATGTATGCGTCTTGTTCCTCGCCACCCGCGCCGGCTTCCGCTGAACGCTGACCTTGCTGGGCCAGCAGTCGCCACCGTCGCCTGCTAGGTATTTCGGGGTTCTTGCACGCGTTACTAATTTCATGATATCTCTATAACTATAACACCTAAACGCTTACAGTTAAAGGCCAAGTTTATCTTTATTAACCATCCTTGATAATGCATTAATTTATTTTCATGAGGATTATTATTTAATTGCTCATATCTTCAATAAACCCAGACCAATAATTTTTCTTTTTTTTTGAGGCATAAAAGCAGTTATTGAAGCTTAAATATAAATGTTGGATATATGTTGTCGCTGACTTTTTTATAGATCTCTCTGAGGCCAATGTTTTTGTCATATATTTTTTTCACTTACATCAAACCAACCATTACATAAACCAGCTCCACCAGCTCACTTTTTCTCCGACTTGATTTACAAATATCATGATTTTGTACTGAAAATAGTCTATAGTACTCATAGATAATGAAGATTTCCATTAGTGAAAGAATTTTTGAAATTGGGTGAGTAGTTTCGGAGGTTACCCCTTACATGAAAACTTACAAACTGACAAACATACAAACTTACCTACAAACATTACTTCTTTATTCTAACAACAAAAATAAATGTCAGTTTAAAAATTATTTTAAATTTTTAAGTGAAGCTATCGATATCTCTTTTAAATCAAAATTACGATACCTTTCGTATTAATATTTTTATTAAACTCTTTAATCAACCGCCTATACTACACTGTGATCTAATGCTAAGTTTCATGTCAATGCGATTTTTTTATTCGGGAGTAATTTGTATTGTCGTTTGCATACTTGCAATAACTGGTTCAATAAAACGAGTTCAGCACAAAGAAGTGTTCTTCTCGACACGAAGTCTGCAATAATGGCTTCGTCTACAGTTATGGCCTCGTTGAACATTTCAGCTTTCGTGTATACACGAAAGCTGAAAACCGCGAGGGTGTTGAAGTCAGAAAGGTCTCTTCCACCTCTTAAAGCTAGCCACCAATTCTGAGCTTAAAAAACCACTCCACATGATATGTAGGGCATACAGCAAAATTTTCGCCGTCAGCGAACTATTCACAGATTAATTAAAATTCAAGAATTAAGCACGACCTGGAAGCTGAACACTCTCCACTCATCCGTAGTGCATATTGGTTTCTGATTATTATTAGCATCATATAATCATTGCTTTAAAAAATCCCTTTTAATAAATATTACCTATAGATATATTATTATTAAGTTGGTTTGTTTGCCGACAAAGCGAGCTGAATTAATGAATTAAAGTTGTAACTTTTATTGTTTTATTTTATATTTTAACTATGTTTATTTTTCAAACGAATGCCCAACTAAAAAGAGTTATGTATTCAGGATTCATTTATATATGCTTTCTGTTCTTTATTCCACCATTACTTCTAAATCCTCGAACTGATTTAGAAATATGTGGTATTGTTAGAATCATTATGTCATCAAAAATTGTCATAGTGTAATTTAACTATCCAAATATTGCATAGTTGTCTAAATATCCAAATCTTTAAATGTCAATAAATTGAGATAAATATATCGTGTTTAGTGTCAAATAAAGGACTGATTGAGTACATTCTGAAAATATGTATGTATCTATGTATATGGATAAATACATAAACCACAAATATTTCATTAAAAAACAAAATAAAAATAATTATAAAAACAGCAGTTCACTTTTTGTAACGGCGTTTTTTATTTATTTTAATATATTTACTTGTTTCTATAATGATAAGTCTTTATTGTTAGACCAGATTTGTACTGGTTTTTCCTCCCTGAAATAAAATTAATTAAATAAATACATTAACCCTTTATAGGTACCCTTAAAGTGATTAAACCGCTCCACAACCGGCGATTGGCATCCAGGTGGCTAGGGACGTCTAGCGGCTGATCGGGCGCGTGTATTCACTGCCGCAGTTCCATTTCATTTATTTACGGCATGCGATATTTTTAATGGGCGAGCCTTCTATCGTAGAAAACTTCCAGGCGACTCGTGCGCCTGAACAGCTCGTTAGTAGTTGGTTTATTGTGGGCATTTAGTGCGATTTCCGTATGGGCGACGGCAATTGCTTGCGCCAATCGCTCATAGTTAAATTCGTTCGTATTCAAGTGTGCGCACTCGACGAGCTTGCTTATTACGTAGGTATCTGAGTTTGGTAGACGAGCAGAAAATACAAATTAGATCTCATATAGGGTGGAAAGGTTTTTTTTTAATTATTATATAATTGTACTTCCAATGTCGAGTATATCATTCTGCATAAAGAGACTCAGATAATATTTGAAATCTCCTACATAGATTCCCTTTTCCTTTCCATTTCACTTATCTTCAAGCTCTAATAGGAGTGTCTACTAATAGGAGTGAAGTCATAATATTTTAGTACTTATTAGGTAAATAATATCCCAAAAATAGTATATATTAGCTATACGTTTTTTTATTATAGGCAATAAACTCGCATTCTTTAAATTTTAAATTGGAAATTATTTATTTATTTTGAAATTCACAACAGTTATAATTTACAATAGTCAAAACCTAACTGGACTGTTGCCTGTTCTAAGGTAGACAATTAAGTTTATTCGATATAATTTTGAGAAATCTATTAAAAATTATAATATTTATTTCTAATAAAGTTACCTTAATTACCTACATAAAATTTGAAACAACATGTCTATTATTTTTATCAAATATTACTAATAAACTACTGCAAATGATTAAAAATGTAATAAATATAAATAAATAAAATAAATGAAATATTATAAAATATACCCAAAAATTAAAAACAACATAAATAATAGTCAAATTAAATATACTTTCAAAAATATAATAATTACTCACAACATCATCAAGTATAGTCCAGAACTTCATAAAACTAATAAAATAAAAAACAATAATGATAATTTGAATAAAAAGAATAATAATTAAAAATACATTCACACAGGGATAACTTTACAATAATCAATAAATAGTTTTAATAATATTATTACTAACCGACCTACCTATACGAATGTACATATATGATACGTGCCTTTTATTATCATATAGAAAAAAACATTTAAAAAAAATGCATAGGTATACATACTACTATTTAAAATCAATTCGCATGGCATAGCTGCATCATTTTCCACGTAATACTATATTTATCGGGTACGGGACAATTTATATTCGCATTTGTTTTAATGTGAGTGACGTTTTATTATCAATTCGTTCAGGGACTTCAAGTGCAAATACGACTTTTTGATTGGTGGAAGAATGTAAACTTTCCGAAATATAGTTTTATGAGTGAGGAATAACTTTCGGAAACCCTGCCCGCACTGTCATCTCTAAGGAGATAAGTCACGGAAGAGATGGAAGAACCGCCTGGAGCAAAAATCAAATGAAACATTATTTGCAAACGTTACGATGCTGATTCAATTTCGATCCGCCACGGGACGGGAGTGAATATCAAAAGCAGAAGCGTTATTAATACCAGCCATCATCCGCGGAATAAAAGATATCGCGCACGTAATACGGCAGGCGAAAGGGGAAGGAAGCCAGGCCGAGCCAAGGCAGCGCTGGATCTCAGATTAAAGAGAGACTTTAGTATATCCACAACAGATTCGACACGAATGCATATTACCCCGATCGACGATCTTACTAAAAGAGTATATTCAGGGGTAGGGTCGCTCTAACCTTGAGTTATAAACAAGGAAACAACTTATATACTTTGGAACCCCTGCTGGTTTTAGGTCCGAACGCGCCCGGAACAAGGGAATCGAAAGATCTCATATAAATGCCCTACGTAAATATAATGAAGCATTGCTCAAACTGGAAAAACCATAAATTAAAAAACTGTAAGGACTAATGTCTACAAAGAACAGACACCTGATAACAATCGGAAAGAAGACCGATCCTATTTACAGGAAATGTGGATAGGCAGATAATACTAAGATAACTCTACAAGTTTGGCATGAATGTTACACTTTTGCTAATTAAATGCTACTAAATCTATCAGGAAACCTACGCTAAATTGTATATTCAGCTTAGTAATCGATTCTAATCTACTTATTTTCCAATATTACATTACGTTTATTACATACATACGAATATATTGTACAATAATATACGCCAGAAAAAAAATTAAATATCCCTATTTTCCTCATTTTTAATTTAAGAACTTCAGCTAGCTAAGTAACTATTTAATTTTAGGAATATTCCAATTTAGTATTTGAATAACATAAATGGTCGGTAGGTATCTATGTAATAAATTATAATTTCACTGATAATTTAGGCCCAATAATTAAAATTATAATCTCACAAAATTGCCGGTTAGCTGTAAGAAATCGCTTTTTAAGAAATTCAGCCATTTTGAAGAAATTTTGTGACCAATAAAGAGCGTTTTTCTATTGCGTTGTATTGGATCGAACGTAGCATTGCATTTTTTTTACTTGAAAAAAAAACAGCAGTTTTAACATCATAGCTAGTAATAAAACAGTAAGTAATAACCCATAAATTTATACCATGCAATAATTTTCTGGTCGGTTTCCTTATATATAAGAACTTGTACTGTTTTTTTCTAAACACTGGTTTGCACCAGTAAATAAAATAACAGATAAGGTAGAATAATCAGCAAACATCTATTTTGTAAATTGAGAGGAGATAGGGGTGCAAACTGATTCTATATAAAGCACTCCAGTCTTCTATCCGGTATATTAATTATAGCGTGACGCATCTGGTATATTGACATACTTACATATCGTTATTAATCTGTGGTTAGGCTGGGTTGGCTAGGCGATGCGGCTGCCGCGCTATCCGCCCGCAGAAAGTAATATTCGCCCAAGCAAAAATGTATCATTATATTTTTCATTTCGTCAGCATTCCTCAGTGGGCACGGACCTTTACATATACTACACCATACAACATTGTGTTATTATTTGGCCTTATATTAGACCTTCAAGGCTATCACAGTCATTATTGTTAAAATATATTTTACCAAGAGTTGAATAGAAAAAGGTTATTAATATGAGAGACGTATGTGAGAGAAAAAGGTTTATTTTGCAGTTTTAGCATAGGTTAAAAATTAAACAGGATTAAATGACACATTTTAAAAAATAGTGTCGTCGGGTAACATTTAAAATTGTTTGCGTTTTTGGTTCTATTTATTTTTATAAGTCGGCTTTTCATAACAACGACCGGGTTTGTATCTCATTATTGATCTTGAAGTTAGAAGTGATTTACTTGAAATGCCAGGAATTTCAAGGCGTAGCGATTTGTGACTGCGTAAGAAAGACGTAAGAAGGTAAGAAAATATATGTTTATTATACCATTTCCTCCACAGGTTTAGGTGTTCCTCCACTAATATCAACCCAGGCGTTTTGGCTAATATTTACTCTTCTGTTTTTATCCGATTTACACTACGGTGATGTCCAAACATATTTATTAATATATTAAAATTTTGTAGTGTTTATACTTATATAGAATACTAGCTGACCCGTGCCCACTTCGTTGGGCGGTAAAACTTTTTACTTGTGATGAAATTTTGAGTTTGGTGCGGTTAGTACTGAGTGCTATGATTGCCAAAACAAGGGTTATATTTTTACTTCATATGTATGTATGTATTTGTATGCCAATTTGACTATATTACCGTTATTTCTGAGTGTATTCTTATGAGTGTCTTTTTTGTGAGTGTCTTACCTCTTTAACCATTTATGCAGTAAAAGGGAAATCATATGCAGCAAAAATTATATGTTTTTTTTTCGTAGAAAATGGGTCTTTTTATCTTGTTTTTAAAGATAGCTATGGCAAAACACAGACAAGAAATGTGTCTTTCATTCTCACGATTTGCGGCTGTTGTAATTTGTTTCTATGACTTGTCCATGAAAAAAAAACATATATCGAATAAAAAATACTACTAGCGTGATTCGCCACAATTCTATTTCAAAATAATATTAAAAAATTCTTACATTCCTTTTCAAATTCAGAAAAATGATTTTCGCACTCAACTCTAGTAGAGTTTGAGGGCCAATGTGACACAGAAATGTCTTCAAAATCAGTTGCTATATCTTTCAAACAGCAGTTGCTCTTATCCTATACAAAATACGCCCTCTAGATACCGGTGGACCATGTCTGGAGTTTTCCAGGCTGAGGCGGCGTGTTCTAACCTAATCCAATCTAATCAAAAAGATACTCTTTAAAATATAAAAACAACTTACCCAAGAAGAAATGATGACCAATGATGATATGTTGTTTATCGATGGCTGACGAAATCTCATGATGATGATTAACAGCGACTTGCTCCAGCAGCATTGATATTCTATAAAACAAAAGAAATCATACATTTTAATGAGGCATTAACCCCTTCAGTATGATACGACCAAATCTGGTTCTGAAACAATTATCCGTTGAGTATGATACGACCAGATCTGGTTCCGCGTTTTTTTCACTTCTTTGACGTTCTCATATTTATTCATAATTATCTAATTGTTTTACAAAATGATATTTCAATATTCTATATTCGAAATTTCAATGCAATCATTGTGCAGTTGTTCTTTTTATGATTGGTGTAGTAGTTTCGTAGTTATAGTACTTTAAGGTCGATGTCGCCGAAAATCCTGCAAAAGAGACAGATGCATCCATGAAAATACCCATTTACTCCAAGGGTTAAGCAGTAGACATTATTTTCTATTAACATCCAGCAAAATTTTCATATCAGAAATATAGCTAGCTATCTATAGAACTGAATCACATATAATGACCATGTTTTATCGTGAACATTGAATATTTGAGTATAATTTTTCTTTATATATTTTCAAGTGACTGTTGACAGAGATATATTTAAATAAATGTGTACATTTTTTATGTTTTTTATGTATCCATTACTTAGATAAGTTTATATTCTGCAACAAATATAGCTGAATCATTTTAACCCTATAATACACCGACACGTATCAATATGTTCTATATAATACTACTGAAATCTTAGCCATTGCTCTATTTTCCGTTAAGGTGCCACATCTGCTTATCATTTGGAAGACTCCCTTCGTCTTGTCGCGTGCTCGCGACGAACGATATTGGCCGGATAACGTCTAGAATATATATTAGACGAACGCGCGGTAAAGGACAATCAGAACATCTGAGATATTTATGAAATCGCGGAATTTCTTAGAAATACCAAACAAGAAAGGGATTGGAGAGGGGTTCAATCCTTTTTCTGAGGGGCGGAAATTCCGGAATTTCCCTTACGAACGAGATATCCACATCAAAAATGGTTGTTTTATTGTGTGGATATATTTCGAGGAAAGATTGATATGTCAGAAAACGCTGGTTAATAAATGTATATTGCTTATTTTAAGCTAATAAAATAAAATGAAAAAAATCTAGGTACGTAATCAATGATGAGGATAATGAGACAGAATACGAATAAAACTGTGAATAGTGATTATAAACTATCCGGAAAAGAGCCTACATCCAAGGAAATCATGTGATCAGAATTAGATAACTGGATACATTCATAAGTTTTGAATATTTTACCAAAAAATTGGCAGCACCTGCTCAGAAATCATCGCTATGATTCAAAATGTATAAGTTCACGAATCTATGTGATGCTCAACTCAAAGTGTTGTATGATTTGAAAATGATTTCAGAGTGACCTGCTGGCAGGTCCACAAGTTGGTGTTTATAATCATGAAATATTCTCCAAAACAAAAAATAGTCAATTTAGTTATTACATACATACAACAAGGAGAAGGAGACAGGCTGGTGTGTGGAAAGTAGCGATTTGGTGATTTATCACAATAAAGTACCATCACATCTTAATCAGGAATTTCCGATTCTGGCTCACATTGCAATGAGAATCAGCTTTGGAAAATAATCTTAAAGGACAGATTGATGTATTTGATGAAATAAATAGGAATACAACGGAGAATCATTTAGCTATTCCACAGTTTTAATATAATGAGTGTTTCCAAAAGTGACAGAATTGTTGGGAGAAGATTGTAGCTTCCAAAGAGGAGTACTATGAAGGGGTATCGTCTCCATTGACCAGAATCGATTATCTCTTGCTACAGATGGAAGATATACATAATACTTTAGGAAGGCTTTCGACAGGGTTGATAGCGATGCTTTCTTGTGCTAACTATATCTCTCCGGTTTCTCAACAAAGCTCTATTTATTCATCGCTGACTATTTTAGAAGTTGTTAGCAGCAATATGTGCAGTATAACGTTTTAGTTTCCTCGTTGTATTTTACACGCTTCGGTGTTACTCAAGAGACGAATTTGGGTCCTCTTCTCTACAATATTAACTGCATCAGAATTAGTGTAACGACAGCACCGTTTCTACAATTTTCTTATTATTGTTACTTTTACAAAAAGGCAGCATAATTGCTGAAATATCTGAATAGAAAACTGAGTACAATTACATTCATTTTAGTTTAACTGTACTGTTAGCGTCTAACACTGCGGAGAACTGTAGCGTGATATAAATATCAACTATATCTGGAGTGTCTTTTACAATGTGAATTTCAACATCGCCAAACGACGAAGTATATAAATATAAAGTCTTGTTTTCGAGAAAAATATAGATAGAATTCAAGTTTGCACCGGATCTCCATATCTTGAGGCCTAAGAATCTAAAAAGTGATTTCTGCAAAATGTCTCTCTGCGTTTTTGTATATGTATGTATTTGTATATGTGTGTTTTGTATTTGTATATGTGGGTGCGTGTATACTAACTGTTTCTCTAAACTACACAACCAATTAGAACCCAATGACATACAAAAAAATCCTCTTAATGTCGAGATGAGAAAAGCGGATGAAAGATATCCCTCATTTTGTTTCGAAATGGCGTTCTGTTTAATATTGAAAAATCAGAAATCACAAATCTGTTAAACACTGGGATGCCAATTTAACCGACTGGAGGTTTTTCTATTGTGATAATTTTCAGGCGGCTGATCTCCGTATTTATTCAATTATGCAATTATATGCTGTAAACGTGGCCTTCATTGAATAAGCCACCGTTATATATCGGTATGAGTGCACTAATACCCCCTACAAACCAATTTTTGAGTGTTGAAAATATACCGTCGTGAGTTTCATTCCTATAGCCGCCATTATAAGGCCATTATAATTGATCTTAATAAATAAATTAATGTGAATTAGAATTCTGTGGTATTGCCTGCAACTCCAGCTTACATCAGTAATCGACATTCAATACTTAATAAATCTATTAATTTTATAATATCAAATATAGTGTCATAGAATCCTAAGAATTTTACATCTAATTTTATAGTGAGTCATTTCCTAATATCTTCAATGGTTTATGGGTTTGGCAGTTACTTTTTCTAAATGATGGTTCGAAAAAAAAGAATTACAGAATCTAAATTATTTCGGAAAATCGCGATGACTATAGACGATAATTAAAATAGAGACGTATTGTCTGTAGATTCTACAAGGCGAAATCTGATAGTGCATTTGATGGATTTCAATAGTAAATTGTTGTAAATATTACGTGTATAATAAAAAGGGCGTATTGTATTAATTACAAAACAATGACCTGGAACTAAAATTATGGTCGCATAGAGTGCTACAACCTTAGAGTATACATAAGCATGTATACTCTAAGGCTAAAACCAATTACCAGACAAACAGAATTACTACGCTCAAACAATCGATTCGCCAACATTCTAAAAAAAATTGTAGCAATTATCAAGATAATGTATAATTTGCCACTAACTAGCATAACAAAAAAAACTTATAATTGTACAGAGTGAGTTTTTAATTAGTGTCATCCTTTAAAAGGGTGAATCTGTACGAGCAAAACGAAAACTTTAGATTTTTTTTAAAAAAAAAAAAACAAAAAAAAAATTGTTAAAAAAAATTTTTTTTTTGGTAAATTTAAAGAATTTTATTGACAAATAAAAGTTTGACAAGCGTTGAGCGTGATTCGTCTTCTAGTAATAGGTAGAATATCGCGAAGAAACAATATTAGCTCTATTTTACCTACCGCTTGTTGGCGGTAGTTAAAACTTTTTATACTTTTTTTCGAAACATTCAATTTCTCAAACTTTCACCGAAAAAAGAAATATTTGTCTTTTTCCTACAAAAAAATATCAAAAAATTGCTTATTAGCTCGTACTGATTCACCCAGTTCAAGAATGTCACTAACTAAAAACTCACCTGTAGAGATTAAAAAAACAATCAACTCGAAGAAGAGAATACAAAACAGAATAAAAACGAAAGTTTTCAATTAAAAAAAAAAACATGAAATCGAAGTGACAACTCTGTGGCAGTCCGAGAACTTTTCTACCTCCTTGTGTTGGTTCTAGGCTAGAGTAGATCCGAACGACTTGCACCAGAAATCTTCCAAGAAATTAGTCATGGCGAATGGTGAATGGAGAACGGGGCGAAATGGCGAATGGTTGGGCGGCCATCGCGCGAAATGAAAACGCCTCGCTGGCGAGCATATCGAACATATAAATCAGGAGAAAATGTACAGTCGTTTGGCTGGCGTGTAGCTCATACTGCATATCAAACGCATGAGCGACCTTAGCTTTCAGCGAGTGGTAAGCGATCGTCAACAAGACGGTAGCAGTCCTCAGAGCGTAACATAAAATTAGATTGCTCAACGCTATAGTACATTTTATCAACCCTTCTACGCTGACGACATGCAGGTGGCGCTGATGACATGGTCCGGCAAAACTAATAGTAATTTATTGGCTCATCTTTAGAAGTATTGATAATTATTGTTTTTTTTAGAAAGGACAGTTTGATTATTAAAAAAAAAATAAGCAGTGATAACAAAAATTACGAGCAATTATTAGTGCCTTCTACCGCTTTTATTATATAGGCTGATTACATCGTAGAATTTATACGGAGACATAGAATGCCATTTATTAGTCTAGCTAAACGTTGAAGTTATTAATTATTATGAATTTAAACCTGTATGTATACCAAATTCAAAATTGACATATTTATTTATTAATATTTGTTTACTACTTAGCCTAAACCGTTCTAGCGTGGCAACTTTACATCGAGCGATGCCGCTGAACGCAACCAACGAGTGAAGGGAAGACGGGTCGAACGCCGCCACTGAGACGTCAGATTACCATACGATCGGAGCGGACGGTCGATATCGTCGCCACCGCTATTCCTGCTTTGTATAAATATATTTCGCTCGCGTGCACTTTGTATTGTACCAAATCGACAATAAATCTGTGCCACCACGAACAAGGCGTTTACCTGGAATCCTGCAATCCTTCACCAGCGACATTTAGAGGTTGTCCGAGGAGACCGCACCTCATTACAATATTAAAATAATTTTATGATTTATAAAATCATTTGGTTTTAGATTAATATACTATTTTGATATATGACGTCACATAGGCGTGTTTAGAGAGCCATCTATAGTGTGCCGCCATACTGCCTTACAACGAATGACGCCAATTTGGCCATAGGAGAAGATTAATCAATTTTTGAAACTATGAGTAATATCTAAGCTATGCGTTTCCTAGTAAAATCTTAGATGCCAAGAGCTCAATCCTACGGCGTTGATCAACCTAGTAACCTAATTAACCAATGCTAATACCAATGATATAAGTAGCAAAATGAATGGTTCAATGAATTCATTATTAATGAATACATATTTGTGGCATTACGTTGATATCATATTGATTTATCATTAGGATCTCTTCCACTCAATTACTTCGAAATATATTAGGCATATAAGTGTTATGGCAATAAAGACGCAAGAAAGAAAAAAGGCTTAAGCAATATGTTTATTAAAGAAAAGGAATACAGGATATGGCAAAGGTAGGGTAAAGTAAGGAAATAATGGTTTTTTAATGACTCCTTGCATCAAAAGTAAAGGCATGCGCATATGAACGACGGATGTTTAGGACGAGAGAGTGTTTGTTTTTCTGTTTGTTTATACTCTTTTGTTGTGAAATTTCACAATGGATAGTTTTATTGTCGTACGACAATCTCTTCCAACCAACCCTACTATGAAGTGTTTATATGCAGGGTGTAACATGAATGTGTGTGTCTTGTTATTGCATACGATCGACCACATTGAAATGCAATATCGTTAATTTTATCCCAACGCAATAGTGAGCCACCCGGGACTTGAACCCGGAACCTTAGAATGTAAAATAAGGCGACCTAACTAACCACTATGCCATCAAGTCGAACTATATTTTAGATGAGGAAGGTAGCGTAGGTGACCATTTAAATTCAACAAAGTACGATAGACAATATGGTCGATGACATTGATTCTCGCTTACGTACACGGTATGTCATATTTAATATTTATCGCCTTCTCGCATTATGTTAAAAGGGACATATTAATACCTGTAGTTTTTCGTCATCGATCTGCCATTTAAAAATAATATTAAAAATCTCCCATTCAAGAATGTTACTAACATTCATCGTTTTTGATGTCATTTTTCCTTTTTTCCTATTATGAAATAGATTAATTTAATAACCAAATAGACATATCGCTTTGCATATATCGATTATAACTGTTATTAAAAATCCATTTTTTAACTTTAAATCTTTTTTCTAAATCTGTTTGACTTTTAATCTGATATATACGAGTATATACAATTATTTGAAACCAACAATGTAGAACCCCTGCCTATGTTAACATTTCGTATTGTCGGCGCTCGCTGGCATTACCAGTGAAAAATCTATTTATTCCGTTTGGCCGTATGCACCATTAGTCCTCGAGGTATTAAGACATGCCCACTTCAGAGTACGTAGTACGATATTTTAATGCTGAATTTGAGCAATTTAGCTAAGGGAGTTCTGGGGTGGGTTAACGGTAAGCGAAATGCTTATTGTGTACAGAGAGAGGAATATTGGAGTAGGTATATATCATGAGTAGGTATATATTATGTATAGAGGTACACAATTTTCGTTTTTACGAAATAGATGACGATTCTTGAAATTTGAAAAAATGCGAAAATACGCACCTGAAAAAAGTTGCACTTAAATTTCTCTGCAAATGAGATTAAATACAACAAATGAAGCCTACTTTCATATTGGTCAGTTATTTTCCCCATCTGTGGCTGCAAGTCACCACCTTAAAACAAATTACATTACTCGAAAACCTCTCAAAAAAAACCTTTTTTCAGAGAACTTTCTCAAAATGAGCTGACTGATGGGTATACTTACTTTAATCACCTATTTATTTCTACCAACTTCGAATAGAAATTCCGGTATTTCAATTTTCTTTTTGCGAAATTTCCATTTTTTGTTGCGAAAATTCCGTACCTCGAATTATGTATTATTGCCTTTCTATATAGGAAATTTTATATATCTATTTACCATATATTATACAACTGGAAACACGAAGTATTAACAATATATATTACAATTTTTTCTTCTAAACCTAAATTATTTTTAATTGTAATATAAATAAGAGACCATGTTTTTTAGATTAATTATAATTTTGTCCCCGTTCTGAGGTTATTTATCTATCATAATATTTTTATAAAAATATAGTTAGTAGCCCACATATTTTACTGGCTTACTAATTGCATCGTTTATTTGTTCACAATTCAAAAACATATTTTTAAAAATAAAAATTGAAGTATAGTAGGACCTTGCTTATGCGAGTTAATGTGGTATAGAAAACTCGTATAACACGGACTCTGTCGTAAATCGATGGAGAAATATACGGTAAAGTTTAAAATTAATGAAAACGTAGAGAATGAAGTAAAATAATACATCTATTATATATTTTGAATGTATTTGAGTCAGCTAAAATGTATTATAATACAATAGATACACATACAACTAGAGCTGTCAACTACAACAGGCAAACACGTCACCTCAAGATCGTTCTGTGTCCCGTGAGGTGAGCGCAGAAGACTTGGTAAAAGCTCTCCAGCGCCAAGCTCTGTCACATGCCCGTAAGAGGCCAACGCCTTATCCGCTAGATAGACAGGTATGTTACCCAGCGGGCTGACACTCGCGCCCTTACTTTCAGTTTCAACCAGATTACTGCGGTCTCCCGACTGATTACGAGTTCGAGGTCTCTTGCTCTTGGTTCGCGGTCTTCTCACTTACGTAGCCGTGAAACGGTGTCTACCGAATCTATCGCAGACCACGGCATCCTTTGCCCGGCTCTTCACCCGGAATCGGGTAGCCGATGGTCGATTAAAGAGCAGTCGTCATAAGATCAGCAACCAACTCCACTCTATAGGAAACAGTACTGTTTCCAGACTCCCCCGACTGATAGTCAGAATGCACAATCGATTTGCTTACGCCGCACGGTGCGCAGACCGTCCAGGAGCGCCAGAAGATTGACTCCTGGGGGACACTAGCCCTTAGGCCAGAGTCCTACCCGGGCTCGCGATTCATGCGTGGAGGCCGCCGGATGGGTGACCACGCTAAGCTGAGGAAAAAGAATAAGAAGAGTACTACATACTAAAATTGGAGCGGTGGGGGTGACGTTTAGAGGTAAAAACGTGGCCTGGCCAGGACCTTTTCGACCTCGGTTAACACGGAACATTGTAATCAGGACTCAGATTACAGCGGTCCTACTGTACTTTTAAAAAAAAGTATGTTTTAAATAACTAGAACATTTTAAGTTGAAATATTTTGAGCTGTCATTTTAGGTTTTTAGTACTACAGCAATGGCTTACTATAACTTTATCAACGTTGCTTTCTTTCCATTACGCGTCCACTAGTATTTTCTTAGTATTTTTTGTTAATTTTTGGTATTATTTTTCGTGCGATTAAAATGGTATTTTTCAACATGATGTTTAGAAAAAATCAGTTGGGTCATCCCCATTCTAAGTATTTTTGTAGATTTTTTTTAGTATTTTAGTAGTATTTTCAGATTATGTTTTAGGTAATTTTGTGGTATTAAAATGGTATTTTTCCAATGTGATGTAGTTTTTTGTTAGATGCGAAAAAGGCCTTGAGTGAAAAGGGTTAATATATATGTATATATCGACGCACTATATCTATGTGGTATATTAATAGAACTTTTTGTGTTATGAAAATGGATGGATTGGATTGGTACATTGATGGATCATTTTACCTTGCCACGTGGGAAATTGGCCCTAAATTCAGGAATGCTACCTTCTCCTACCTATAAACCCTGTTGAATCCTACGGGTTTGATAACATCCCAATTGTGGAATCGGTGTCTCTCAATGGTACGCTGTGTATTTTATTTTATTAGATATTTCGTTTTGACTCGATGAGTGTTCCTAAGAATGAAATATTCGATCACAAACAAACGAGAGAAAAGCAGATAAATAAATTATTTTGAAAAGGTATACCATGCTTTTTTTGTATTTAGAATTTCTAGCCAAACCAAAATTATAGAAGTTTAAAGTGGCCAGTGTCAATGTATTACTACTTTAATTATGCAAATAAAGGTAATATCCCGACAGGCTTAAGTTTCGTTTCATTATATAGGATGGCGCTAAGAAAGATTTCTTCAAAAAACGGACCCAAAAAAGTGCAATTTGGAATTTTAAATTTATCAGGCCAAACAAGTAACTTATAGGTTTTCGAAATGCGGGTTAATTATTCCACTTTCGAAATAAGACATTATGAATTTGAAATGTACCCAATACTCAATGCCTAAGTTGGTGAAATCAGAATATGTTGTTTTGAATATTGATGAGTTTCGCAAAATCGTTTTCAAAGAATATGAAACCAATGCCACGGAAAAGTACTAGCAACGCTGATTTACTTCACTACAACATGTACCTCAATATTTTATTGCTACATCCTAAGCAAAAGACAGGTATTTTGCTATGATTCATTGATTTTACTAAATATTTTACCTTTTTTTTTTTTATGATATCGTGCAAAATGTCTTAAAAAACACGAAAATACAAACTAACATATAAGAAGCTTACTTGAGGAGGAAAAAACAACAATGGCAAAGATGGATGGCTTCGTTTGATATCGTCTCACATGCCTTTAGCTAAGGCGTTGTTATTCTGCGTTCAACGGTGGCTGAAAGCGGTCTAAATTTACGATATATTTAGTATAAGTTTTTGCCAGCGGCTTTTTAAGGTATAGATAGAAGTGCTAGAGGAAACGGTATGTCTTTCTTTTTTGTCCTCGAAATTATTTAATCTTCCTTTTTAATTGTATTTAAATAGACACTGCGCCTAAGTCGATACAACATGAATGAGATGTTACATGTATACGGATAGAAAGCGCCCTATAATTAAGCGGTAAGAGTTTGGAATTGAATTGAAGAGATTCTTTATATCATACATATACGCATATACATAAAATTGGCGGACCTATCACTAAGATCTATTTTAGTAAAACAATTGCTTAATACATTAATAAAAATGTAAGTATGGTAGAAATAAAAGCAAAATATAATCAAAAACTAAAGGCCAAGCAATATGCATAGGAATAAAAATGATTACAGGATAGAGTAAGGATAAAGAACTAGGTGTGTTGCGAGAAATAATATTTCTTTAATGCCTCCTTGTAGGTGAATGGGGATGGATTGCTTCTGATGTGAAAAGATAGCTGGTTTCATAGTCCGGCTATGCAACCCGATGCGAACAGTAAAGGACTATGAATATGAAGAGTGCTGATATTTTGGAATAGAGATGTATTATCCTAATAGTATGACAGTACGGTCACAGTATAATAACACCCAGTAAGTTCACTCAAGAGCTACAAGGCAATGCGGGAAGAGGGTGCGATGGAAGTGGGGTGAGGGGTAAGTCATGTCGCCTCCTTAGGCCCATAGTTACGGCGCTGTGGGCTGTGAACGCTGTGGGCGCAGTTTGTGTCCGCGTGCAGATATGCAGATTAACGAGCCGACGCCATATGGTATTCTCAGAACAAATCAGTGGTATCTGTGTCGTCGGGGCACCGTAAATGTGGCCGGGACGGTGCTTCAAGAAGAAGACGAGTAATCACATTATGATTTGTGGTAGCCCTTAAGATTCCTGACGTCACTTGCTTCGATTTCAATTTTGTTCTAAGAGAAGCTACTGTCTGGTATACTGTGGTACAGTTATAGAGAGGAAATAAAGTATGCAATAAGAATAATGTATCTGATGCAAAGGTTTTGTAGCCTGTCAAGTTTATCCAGAGTGGAATATTTTTTGTCTAAACTACAAACATCGCCGTAGTTCAATATACACAACAGCAATGTTTGCAGAAGAGATTGTTTCACCAACTGATAGGCATTTCTGTAATCGTCGAAGGCTATGAAAGCCGTGAAAGAGTCTATTACTGGTTTTAGTAGTTCGTGCTTGTCAAGAAAGACGTTCGTCGATGAGTTAATAATTTTTTTTATAGTCTAGAATACTCGATGAATTTATCATCGATTTGTAAGTAATGCAGAGACAAAGGATTTATCGATGATAGTATTTTTTGTCCGGCAACAATAATGGCTTTGAAATTCAACGGATTTTTAATGCTACCATCTAATTTGGACCATTTGGAAATAAATTCTACATTTGCATTAGTAAAACGCGATTAAAGGACCACTAGACATAACGTGACTCTAAATTTACAGGTCGTTAGCATAAGGTTGTGTTGCAAGTCATCAGCATCACCGTAATTTTTTGGACACGGTGACACAAATAAATGGATTTTCTTTAAATTCAATAATTCAAAATTGTTCTTCTCACTCATTGTTAAAAAAGTAAGTTCTGGTCCATTCATTTATGATGACAAAAAAACTCTCGACTCCTTTTACCCTGTCACTTCGTCTCTCTCTATTCTTTTCTATTATTATTTTACCAAATTGCCAAGCAGATTAGATTCGTTTTTTTTTAAACTTTTATTATTTTATTTTCTTTAAAATAATGCTGTATATCTTACTCTAATAGTACGGATTTTTTTCAGACATTGTATACTCTATTTATTTTTCCTATTTCGCGAGAGGAAGGGTTAATAATGACTCGTTTTTCATCTAAAATATAATTTTAAAAATAGATTAAAATCTGTTGATACTTCTCCCGATCTCCTTATTTTCTAAATCTATGTGGTTACTCGCTTTCCGATATTGAAGTACTTCAAATAAATGTTGAAAATTTGATTAAACAGTAATATTTCTTTTAATCATAAATGACGGTAGAGGGCGCTAAGTAAATCCGCGAGCGCACGTGCACCGGCGGTTATAGCGTTGCTGACTACTGGCAATGGAGCGTTGCTACCGACGGAGGTCAATAATTCGAGTAAATTTAAACAAAGTATTTGTGTTTGAAATTAGTCCTATGCCTTTGAGTGATATCCCCGTTTTTAAAATAATAATATCGTCCTGGCATTAGGAAGTGTCCAAGATATTTAAGCCTTTATATATCTGTACTAGTAACTTTTCTTATAAGACTAAATTATTGCATTCTCAGGCTTTCGTGAACGTATTGCTCTTGTTTGAACAGTGGCGGTTCGTGGTGTATGGAAATGGCAGGACGCAAATGATTTATTGCGCCAGAAATCTCGGATAACGTCTGCTTTTTAACTGTATATAATAAATGTATATGTATGTACCTATACATGCATATATAACTAAGTTTGTGTATACATTAATTGTGACTAAAGTTTGTATATACATACATTATGTGGTATAGGAAATCTCGAAATACCTATAGGTAAAAAAGTGAATGATGCCATAATGTTTCATCAACAATTTACATTAATGTTTCATTTACATTAATGTTTCATCAACAAATAATAAAAAAAAACGGGGAACCTATTGTGCGTATTCCGATTGTGCGTGAAGCTGCTCTATCACCAACACTAATTATGATGACAATTTACAGTTGCATATCTTCAGGAATAAGAAAAAAGGGTGAATTTGATATTTCCGCTGATTTTTAATGAAATATATATTTTTGGAATCGGCAAAAATGGCGCATCGGCTTAAGCCTGTATATTTAACATTTTTGTTTGACCCTTATTTCCAGATATATTAAGGAAAAAAGGCATAAATGAAAAGATTTCATATGTTTACTGAAAGGAGGGACAAATTTTCATTTGCTAGATGAAACGACTTAATTATTCAATTTCGTATATTTTTCGAAAGAGATATTATTACTAATTTATCTAAATTAAGAGACGTAAATAGCAAATACTCATTAAATATTTTTCATTGTAGTTGGAATTAGTTAAAGTAGTAGGTAAGGTCTTAATACACATAGTATACACATCCTAACAGACAAACACACACATATAGGTACAATTGCTCCATTGCCAATGTATGTTTATACTTTTTATTTTTTATCCTTACATTGTATATTCAAAGCATTTTGCTTTCTCCTAGTGTCGTGTAAATGGTAGTTTTGTTTTAATTTATTGTTAAAAACCATTGTGCCTGCAAATGTATATATATATAACTCACCTTATGCTCTTTATTATGTCTCACTATTACATTCTGATTATGATTATGATCACATTATTTGTATATTCTGTAACGCTGTGATTTTTCCAAATAAAATAGAATAAATAAGTACATAAAATACTGCGTTGGAAGGACGTAACTGATTACTTACGCCTCTCTTACTTAGTATTTTATTTGGGAAGGGGTGGTGCAGCGTTTTGCGCGCGGGAATATTTCATCAGTTCAAAAAAAAAAACAAAATTCAAAATTATTTATTGAGTTCAAATTATGAGTACATTCAATATACAAAAGTCTAACCTAACTAGGCTGCCGCCTGTTCCAAGGTAGACAATCTGCATGCCTGTCAAACTGACAATCAGTTTGCCCGAGTCATATAAAATATTGTTCTGTAAGGGCGCAATTAGCCGATTTCACATTTTGATTGATTGTCCAGTATTTAAGGGGGCATGCTTTTTGCTAAATTTTGCTATGCGATGGAAAACTTCACAGAAATATTACCAATAACAATACATTCTTAAAGCTACACATTTGTTAAAAAATATTGTATGAATTCATTTGTATATTCATTCATTCACACCCCATCATTATTCAGCGTCAAACTGTCGTGAAACTTAAACCCACAGGCCAAATCATCCCCACAATAGGGTATCTGTGCTGCGGTTAATCCAAAATAATCATTAATTACATCAAATGACGTCATTTGTCACTCACTAGGCGTGCGCGCATACGATTCTATACATTCTGAACTCTCACACTTTCAGATGTAAAGTTGATTGTAGCACCCCTTCTGAATGTATCTGTTTTATGAATCTTTTTTCATCAAAGAATCCTAGTCTGACTTTGTGTATAAAGCAAAGGTTGGTGTATAATATAGATCCAGTATATATTCACTAGATGGGATGAATTTTTCAATATCAGATATTATAAAATCCCTTTTTTTATAAACAATGCATAGGTACGTCATTTTATTATTTTGCAAGCTACCTTCCTTGAATTCGAAGGGGAAGAGTTTTAAATTTTTATTTGTGATGAGGTCACAATGTCGAAGAAAATTTTGTCGAATTACTTGCTGAAACTTTGTACACTCTAATTGAGCGATACTAACTTTATTAGTTAAATTATTTAGCGAGGTATTTTTGCCTTAACATTAATAAATATTCCATTTTCATGATATTTTATAAAATTTATCTGAATACCTATTATGTTGTCTGGGTTGCCTCTCCTGATACCAACATGCTACCTTATACTGATGAGGTCACACAGGCGAAAGGGCCACGTAAGATTATGTTGTTGGAAGTTAGAAGATGCTCTCCGCTAGAGAGCTTTTATCGTCTTTATTTCAGAATAAACTTTTAAATCTAATAACTCCTCTATCAATGATAATACCTACATATGTTAAAGAACATATTTTATCTACATTAGAGGCCTAAGCTTACAAAAAAGAAACGATTTTGTAAGAATTAATATAGTTCTATGAAAAATATCCATGATTATAAAAGGTATTGAAGTCGTGTTCCTTGCTCATGAATGAATGATTGAATGAAAATCTCTTCACTGCACAATAAAAATAAGGTACAATGGCGGACTTATTGCTACATTACAATATCTTCCAGTCAACCAACCGGAGCTCATATTTCGGAACGATATTTTCCGGCATTATTTTCCGGTATTCCGGCTCAAAGTTCGGTATTAATTTACAACTTTCAAATACATATGTACAGTCGACTCAATTGTATCTGGAACCGATATCGGTTTCCAGATACAATTTTTTAAAAATCACCACTTTAAGTTTTAAGATATAAAAGTTTAAAGTCACATGCGTGGCCTTTTTCTATCGACTCAATTTACCTAACTCATCACTGCTTAGTCCTCTTTATCAAAGGGTTATTTTATGATATAATGCAATAATCAAACAAAAGAAAACGAATTTCTTGAACGGAACGAATCACTAGTTGCAGGTGCCAGATCACTCACGCGCTGCCGCGATGTTGTTACTTTATTACGAACCATTAAGTATACAATCTACATAATATATTTAACACTCTTTTTACAGATATTGAGGTTATTTTACAGATATTGGTGAGAAAATCAGAGGTTTAGGACAAAGGAAATCATGTAAACCTCTATTCAAAACACTACGACGTATTCTCACAATTTTTGGCATATATGTTCATGAATGTTTATGTGAATTTCAAAAAAGCAAAAACAGTCATGTAACGTACGCTAACATGCAACCATGATACGAGGAATAAATTCCTATTCGTTCAGGCACCTCAGCTATCAACTGCGAATTCCAGAGTAATCAATTACCAGAAAAACTAATAAATATTCAAAATTATAACAAATTTAGGAAAGAAAGTAAGAAATATTCACTTGAGAAATGCTTTTATGACCTTGATGTATTTTAATATATTGATTAGATTATTTTTTCTGCCAGAGTTTCATTTGTGATTTGTATATTTATTATTTGCGTTACTATGATATTGATTATGTATACATATATCACTTAAGACTTAACATGCGTCTGTTCAGACCTCTTATTTAGATGTATGGTATTAAACACAAACACGCTAAAACACATTCAAACACGAAAAACATTCAAACACTCTTTAGCTGGCAGTGAAAACCTTACTGAAATCCGCCTAGTTTCTCGAGGTTAGCGCGATTTAAAATAGATAGACGGAGAAACAGCCAGAATTTTTCAAAGATTTTGCACCAATATACCTGCGCTAGCATTTAGAAAATCATCGAAAAAACAAAGATTCGTAAAATGGTTAGACGCCGATAAAATTCGAAAACCGTCATAAAATAAACATAGGTCTACTGGAGTTTATGAAGCTTTAACATTGGAGACATTATGTATCGATACGATTTCATCGCTGTATATAAGAAGCTTTTATTGATACAACCAAAGAAAAATTTCCATAACGTTTGGAAGTCGTGAAGTTCGGTGTCGTAAATTTTCGTATTCAAACCTGCAACCGACTCGTTTATTTCACCTTTTATAGTTTAGCTCGAATTTTATTCGTCATGTCAAACATTTGTCATTTCAAGGAATCGTTTATAAAACTGTATTTGGGATAATATACTCCTAGAGTACTTTGAACATTTGTATAATAATATGTTTATTTTAGTTTATTACTTTATCCCACAAACAACAACATATTAACCCGTGTTAAGGATATGAACCTTAGTACTAATAATAACAAATAGATAAGCATAAAAAAATATCCTAAAAAACATAGGTAGTTACCCCACGTAAATAAATAATATATTACCCCACGTAAATCCTACTAATCCTACTAATATTATAAACGCGAAAGTTTGTATGTATGTATGGATGTTTGTTACTCTTTCACGCAAAAACTACTGAATGGATTTTGATGAAACTTTACAATAATATAGCTTACACATCAGAATAACCCATAGGCTATATGTATAAAGATATAGTGTGAATTATCTAAAATATAACGATAAATGTCAAGTAAGTAGGAAAAAATCTAAGAAATTGATATTCGAAATTTAAATTCTAAGCGTCAACATATATTTTGAAAATTTTCTCAACAATAAATAATAATTAAATAATAAATTTAGAAAATATAGTCCAATTCGGTGGTTAAGTAACTCGACCATGTTGCCACACGCCTAGGAAATGGAAATATTTCCCTGAAAGTGTGGAGCTCGCCAAGACGTGTGGCCGACGTGGCGGGTATCGGGCTAAATACCTCCAATCATGATGATGAACAGTACAACCTTACCACGGCCCCCAATCCCCAGCAGCCCCACTAGCCCGAGCCACGGCAGCGGTTACCGTAACGGCGGGGCAGGGGGTGCTAAGAATCTCTGGGTACGATCAGGCTGCCAAACCAAACTAACCGATCCGGATGGAGAGTGATTAGAGAGGTGTATGCCTAACGGTGGGCGAATGCGCGCTGATGATGATGAAGAAGAAGAAGTAGGAAAAAAATCTGCCATCTGCGAGCTATTCTGGCGTGCGCCGCAAAAATCGTTGGAGTTACACGTATATAATATACAATGGAAATGTTTATTTTAAATAGTCCTACAAAAAAGCCAGCGACAGCATATATCTGTATTTTATGTGTAAGCCATTATCGCCAAAATAGTGAACCATAAATACAATAAAAAAATAAAAATTATTTATAACGCACATTTGGTAGTAATAAATTGATTATTATATCAAAATAAATACTTTTATCACATCTGGTATCTAAAGTAGATAAATTTTGTCTTTTACAGTACATTATTTGGACAAATTTGGACAAATATTTGAATAGTTATGACGATAACCAACCGAGTGCGCGATATTATGGTGATTGTTTGATATATTTTTTTTATATTAAAAAAATAATTTAAATCGTTAGGTCATGTTTATTGGTCATATTACCAACAATTATGAATTCTTATCAAAATAAGTAAATTTATTGTCTCAAGTGTTTGAAACAAAAGACTTTTACCTTGTACTGAATAAATAGTTAAAGAGATAATACGACATAGGTATGGAACCGCGACCGTGTCGTAATCTATACTTCTATACTAATATTATAAAGAGGTAAAGTTTGTGACGTTGTAGGAAGTAATCTCTGGATCTACTGAACCCATTTAGAAAATTCTTTTATAAATAGAAAGCCACGTTATTTGTGAGTGTCATATGCCTATATATTAAACCGAAAAATGAAAAGACTTTTTCGTGGTCGTTAGATTTACAAAGTAATTCGGAGAAAAACAGTCGAATGAAAACGTTTCTTACGAACGCTACTTTAATGATGAGAGATTTATGATTGAGTTCTGGAGAAAAGTTCTAGAGCTTAGTAATGTCTACAAAATAATAAGGGAAATCATATGTCTAAATTTTGTATTTAAGTCACTAAAAGTAGTTTTTTATATTTAAAAAATAATTTAAATAGTTAGGTCATGTTTATTGGTCATATTATCAACAAATATGAATTCATATCAAAATAAGTAAGTTTATCGTCTCAAGTGACAAAAGACTTTTCCCTTTTACTGCATATAATTTCCCTTTTACTGCATAAATGGTTAAAGAGATAAGACATTCACAAATAAAACACTCACAAGAAGACACTCACAAATAACGGTAATATATTCAAATTGGCATGCAAATACATACATATATATGCAGTAAAAATATAACCCTTCTTTTGGCAGTCAGGAAATAAATCATAGCACTCAGTACTAACCGAACCACACTCATAAATTCATCACAAGTAAAAATTTTTACCGCCCAACGAAGTGGGCACGGGTCAGCTAGTAAATAAATAAATTAAAAAAATAGATAATAAAATAGTCTTAATTATATGTCACTTGAGATTCTGATGCAGGGAACAAAGAATTCGTGTCCTTTCAGCCGAGAAATTAAACATCTTGCTAGGCCTCTTTATCCTGGAATTTTACTCTGGATAGTTTGTTGCAGACGGCAGTATTTGCACTATCATTTACAACATAGCCGAAGTAATATTCGATTAATTCATGAGCAGCTCAATTTAATCATCATCCAGCTTATAATTATCTTATTAGCTTATAATAATCAGCTTATATCATATAATTTTTCAGCTTATTCGTGAGCAGCTCCAATTTTTCCCCATTCTCTTGAGTACCAATTTGTTACGAATTTATCAGTCCTTGCAATCTTCTGCATTCTTTGTTATATCCAGTATCCGAATGGTCGTAATCTTTCTGCAAGAGAAGGACTGGAATGCCACTCGGGATCGGGTGGCCCATAAGTCGTTTCAAGAGTGGCATGACAACAGGTCAACATCCAGACCCGCTGCTTCGAAGATAGTATATTTGCGTAGTCGCCGCACACCATTAGTGTCCATAATTCCATGCCTTGTAGAAAAACTGGAATAGGTTAAGGTCTGTGCTGGTATCGTTTATATTTTGACGAATGCGCTTCTAGATTGTTCTATACGACATTTTATCTCGTGACTAATAAGCCGTTCTTCATTCGCCAACCTCGAAATAGTCAGACGTTATTATACATATGTCTGAGCTTCATTCCTGTTTTTGATCGATACAAAGAGATTTTGAAAGAGATAACTCAGTCTTCCCCTAATATTGTATTTTTTTGTTGTTGGTTTAAATGGCCGGCAGGGAATTTCAGCATTTTGAGCAGGGTCCATTTCCGCCGCGTCATATTTCTGACGTAACTAATAAAGCGTCGCGGCCGGATTAAGCCGGTAGCCATATTGGGAATATTTTGAAAACGGTCGCTTCCGGCTGCGATGCCAGGCCCGCCAACTTGATGCCGAACGCGTTTCCGGTCTAGACAAGATTGCGGCGAGGCAACAATACCACCCATCCCATCTCCCACCCCTTCACCCTCTCAGGCAAATCCAAGGATTATTACAGAACGGATATATTATTATGTAGAATACATATGTGAATGGAAATCTCAAAAATTTCCAGGAAAATTTAGAACTTGACAAAAGCATGTTTCTTATAAACATGTAATTATTAGTAAATAATAAGCTTTAAATCTGAGTTAGATTTACTAAGATCGACGAATCGAGTATAATAAGTAGGTTGATCGGGCCAAGATTCGGATGAGTAGATCAAAGAACCTCATCGCAGTTTTCTAAGATTTATCAAAAGCCTTCGACTCAGTAAGTCATAGTCATCTTCTAGAAAAATTGAAAGGATATTAAATTCGCGGTAGGACACACAATCTAATACAGTTTTATGTGAAGAATAGATCGTAAGTGGTTGAAATTTAATATACCAAATAAACTCCCAGAAAGACTTCATGTGGGGTAACTCAGGGCTCAATTCTCAGTCCACTGCTTTTTATAAAATTTACAACAATGCTTCTAAGTTATTTCCATCGAAATCCAATATTATATGCTGACGATAAGAAATTCTTCTTTAAAAATAAAAATAGAAAAATTTAAATAATCAAATTACAACCACTTTTGAGCAGAGACAGGCTGTGTGTGCATATCTTCCAGGATTTCTAATGTGCTAGACGATGAACTAAACTTTTATATCTTTAAGTCTACTTTAAAATCTCAAATTGATTTCTGGTTAAAATATGCCACTCGGCAAAAAAATCAGAAAATCTTTTATCAGTAGTTCTTTATCAGTAATCTTTTATCAGAGTCTCTAATATTTAATTGTATCCGTTTCTTGATTATTTCGTATTATTTAATTTGTGTTTTGATTATATTATATTTTTCTTGTCCTAATTTTATTAATAATTATTATTTAACTATTTTATTTATTGACACGATTGGTTGATGGCCATCGCTGGCCATCGATGTGCAGCGATGACCATCAACCGAAAGCGGAAAGTTTATGAGACATGCGTGCTGCCAGCAGCAACGTACGGCCTTGAAACAGTGCCTCTAACGCAGAGCAGTGCCAACCGCCTCAGAATATGCCAAAGGGCCATGGAGAGAGCAATGCTGGACATCAGTCTCCGCGACAGAGTGCGCAATGAAGAAATACGAAGGCGCAAGGGGGCGATAAACGTCATGAAACGCATTGCTAGACTGAAGTGGGGCTGGGCAGGTCAAGTCGCAGGACAGGATGACGCGAGGTGGCTGTCTTCAGCCACCTCGCGTCTAGTGGAGACCAATCAGTCTCCGCGACAGAGTGCGCAATGAAGAAATACGAAGGCGCAAGGGGGCGATAAACATCATGAAACGCATTGCTAGACTGAAGTGGGGCTGGGCAGGTCAAGTCGCAAGACAGGATGACGCGAGGTGGCTGTCTTCAGCCACCTCGCGTCTAGTGGAGACCAAGAACCACAAAGCGAGGCGTAGGGAGACCACAACTACGATGGCTGGACGACGTCAGAAAATTAGCAGGGACCAACTGGCTGAGGGCAGCATCTGACAGACAGACATGGAAGAAGAAGGAAGAGGCATGATGACTATTTACTAGGTGGGGGGGGGGGGGGGGGGGAGGGCAGCAGAACAAATATTATTTTATTTTTTTATTTATTTATTTTCAGGAAAACCAACAGCTAATTATAATTTAACAAAGCCGGACTAACATAAAAGAGAGCCAATTAAAGGTTTTCACGTTTAAATAACGTTGTAGAAACATATGTGATCTTTCAATTAAAGCTATCGATTAAAAATGCATCAAAAATTATTCAACAATTAATGCTAAAAAATTCACTGTTCAGCCGCTGCCTAGCTGAGTTAACACTCGTACAGAATACATAGATCAAAGTCAAAGCGTTTAATCATGTCATTGAAATTGTCACTTGTTCGCCACAGAAATGCGTTTTGCCTATAGTTGGTACCAGCATGAGGAACATGAAGAGCAGGGTTAAATCTATTGAGTTTGGAAGGAACACTGAGATTTATTTTATTTAGAAAGTCAGGACAGTTAATATTATTGGAGGTGATTTTTAGCAAAAAGGTTAAGTCCGCGGTTTCACGCCGCTTAATCAAGGGGAGGATATGAAATTTCTTGCATAAATTGAAATAGTTAAATGAGCTGTATGGGATTCTATTGCTTATATCAGCCGTCATATTTCTTATTAATAAATGTAAAACATTATGTTTATAAATAAATATAAAACATTAGGTTTATTTTTAAATAAATATATGCTTTCTAAATGTAGATTTTTTTCATCTCTTTGTTACTTAAGTCTTAGTTTTATTTAAAGGCTTTTTGCGATTGATAATTTATTTGTATTTTTTTTTTAATTTAAAGATATGTTGTGAAGTTGCGATTTTTATTAAGATTATAATAATTCTTTAATTGCCACTCAAATTCGAAAATATTGAGTATTTCTTAAAAGACCTAAATTTCGATAGGTGCCTAACTGCAATTCTTAAATACATAAAGAAAACGGCGATAATTAAATAAGCAGGATTATATGTAGGTAGGTATATCTTGTTGAAATCTAGATTCAGCAAACAAATTTCACTTAAAATGTACGTGTACTTGCCTGCATATGCTTGTCAATTGCAAGATCAACCAAAATTACCTAAAACTTCGTCCCCGTAAGCTCGCTGTGGTGATCGTACTTCTACCTATATAAGAAATGTCTTCGCATATCGGACGATCTCGCGTGCATACCCCTATCGCATACAGGCGACGCGACGTTGCGTGCTCCAAAGTCGAAATTACGAGAGAATAATATTCGTGCTATCCGCCGTAACAGCATTCCACCAATCATAACATGCACGTCGCGAAACAGGCAGGACAGTAATCGCCGTCAGGTTTTTTATTGGTCGATTTTGGGCGGAGAGTCCCATGTCATTTGATAGAGTACAACAGCTTTCGTGCCAGCTGTTTGCAGACGGTTTGAAATTGGCTCTCAGAAATGGATGTCACAGCCCTTGTAACGGGTATAATATGTAGTATATTAGCGTAATACATCCAAATCAAATTATTCATTGTTTTGATAACCATAATTAGAATTTCCTTACTCCAAAGAGAGGTGGATGGGTACCCGTGAAGTTGTAACGACTATGTTCGTCTTTTCTGCCCGAGATAAATAATATTTCAAAAGAATCAGAGGCTTCTAGCCTCATGCAGTCTGCAAAGAATCATTTATTAATTCATTTTATGAATACAAAATATTTTTACATTTTTACAGTGAACATTTACGTATTTAAATTACATTGCATTGCATATTTACAATAAATATTACATTTACAATTTATTATATATTTGGCATGTAGTGCATAGGCTATCAATCAACCACATTCGCAAACAGCAGCAAGAATAGAGTTAAAACAGACCGAGCCAATCATAATAAAAAATAAAATAACAAACCTAACCTAAACTTGATCACACGAACTAACCTAACCCAACCTAACTTACGCACTAACGCAGACTCATATAGGTTTATTTGAATAATGCCTAATGATAAACTAAAACTAATAGTACATTACGTTTTTTTATTTTTATTTATTTATTTAGTACTTTTTTTTTTATATATATAGCCACATTATTACCAATGTTATAAAGTAACTCGGAAAAATTTAACACGCAAATGTAACAAATGGTCAGTGTCCACCTAACTAGGACTGTAATGTCCTGTATCTAAGCGGGTCAGAGTAAACAATTAAAATTAGCGATTTAATTTATAAACAACTAAATTGACTAACGTTTTATTTTTAGAAATAGTAAATGTACCTAATTAAAATTTAATATATAATATAATATAATAATCTGTATAAATATTACAATGTATATACCTAATCATATTTATGTAATAATATGGGAAGTACATAGATACCTAAATTCGATTATAATAAATAATAAATATATTATGGTATAAACATATTTACATTAGAATACAATTATATAAATACGATTATAAAAATATTGGTTAAAATAAGCAATACCATATGATATATTAATATTATATGCATAATACTTTATGTATATGTATACGATATTAGCTTTAAAATCAACCATTATATAATATACGCTATACAAGACAAGTTTTCGGATTTAGACCTCCCTAAATCAAATAACCAATTATTTATATTATATTTAAACTGTTGAAAGTTCTTTAGGTGGGATTCTTTAGGAATGTTCATTATTTAAAAATTATCAACACTACGATTGTACAATTACAGTTTCGCAAACCAATCTAGTAAATATAGTAATAAAAACTTAATTTAAAGCTTTCGAATTCTAAAGGAAATATTTATGGAAATAAAATGTAATCAACCAAAATTCAAACCAAATATAGTAACAATTATAAATTAAACATAAAATTATCCTTAAACGTACAAATGATAACAATAATCATTACGCGTAATCTTTACGTGCAATCCATTTATGATAAGATAATAATAATAATAATATTTAAGATCTTGTATTTAAGAAAGACACAAAAAAAGGTTTTTTCAAGAAGAAGCGGTAGCACAGACAGAATATTTGCTTTCAGAATCTCTTCCTAGTTTTAGAAGTTTTGGCAGTGGATGCTTTAATAAATTTAGTAAGCAAAGCGCTATAAAAACATCTTAGAAAAAGATAATAATGATAATACTCTTCAGTGGGTCTCTTATAAGAGTATGAAGATTCGGCGGCTGTATCTGGCTTCTGTGCTGTACATGAAGGTAAATGCTATATATGTTCTCTAAAATAATTCATGACACTCTTGTCATGATTTATATTGAAAGCTCTCAAAAATGAAAATTGATATTCCACAACTTTGAACTAATAATAATAATAATAATCTTAAAAACTACCCAACTAGGTTAATGCCCGTACTAGGGTAGATTCTTTTCTTTCAAATTAAGATGCGCACGTAATTTTATACTGCAATTATAGAACTATGGTGATATTTACATGTTTATATAATATTAAACATTATACATATATTATTCTCATTTATATATAAATATATACATTTACCTACTTGTATTATTTATATACTATTATTATTTACATACATTTGCATTTACATACACGTATTTATTAGTAATATATAATTGTAAAATTAAATTAAATTGATAACGTCGTTTTAAACGAGGATATGTGTAATAATTTCAGCTACCTTTTCCCTGCCGGTCTCAAACAGCCACAAAGTAAGTTTTCCCTTTTTCATATGTAAGCTTTTGCATTGTTTTAACTTATCCTTAAAGTAATTGTGGAGTTTAGGAGCTACACAACTAAAGTGCCTTTGCGCAAATTTAGTTTTGGTTTTTTTAATTAGATGTTTTTCTGACGCGCAACCTCTAGTTAGAATCTTGTGGTCAGTGATGTTGTGTGTGTGCGGATTGTTGAGATAATAAAGTATGTAGGGTTACTTTTGCATAAATCTGTCTAACGTCCAAAAGTCTCAGCTCTTTTAGTAGTTCGTTTGTTGGATATCGATGTGGCTTTCTGGACATGACCCTAAGGAGATCTTTTTGAGCTTTAACAAGCGAATCTAACGCCGAATCTATAGAACCCCCCCATCCTAATATTCCATATGTAATCATGCTGTGGGCTAGCGCGTAGTAGACTTTAATGAGGCTTCTTAACGGTAGAACATTTCTAAGGGCCTTAAAAGCAAAAATCAGCTTCCTGATTTTACCCGCAGTAATAAGTACGTGAGGATCCCACTTCCACTTACTACCCGTAGAAGGCTTTTTGTGTATCAGGGTTCAAAATATGTATTTAATATGCTTGATGACTCGAAAATAGAATTCATCCCAAAACCTGTTGAATGTCGACCGAAGTGGTGAGATTAATCTGAGTGAACTATAAAAGTAAATTGAATATCGTTTCTCCAGTAGCGGCGTTCATAAGTGTACTTCTGGCGTAATCGCCAGTGTGAGTTTGATTTACTTAGTTTGATGAGACTGAACCATTGTTTTTTTTTCGTAGAAAATGGGTCTTCTTATCGTGTCTTTAAAGACAATTTATCGCAAAACACAGACAGGAAATGTGTCTTTCATTTCACGATTTGCGGTTGTTGTAATTTGTTTCTATGGCTTGTCCATAAACAAAATATATCTCGAATAAAAAATACTACTAGCGTGATTCTCCACAAGTCTATTTAAAAATACTATTAAAAAAATCTTTCACTTTATCAAAAAAAAACTTTTTAAACTTTTATTTATTTATTGATTTTTAAAATAATATTTATTACTATATTATATTCGTAATATAGGTAGGTATTTAATTGCCATAATTAAAAACATTGCATTATAATGTTGCATATTAATTGATATTTTACAAAAACTAAGTTTAATTTGACAGTCATTGTTTAATCAAGGAAAATGTTTTACATTTAAATGTTACGTTAATATAAGATAAATGCGATCGATCACTTTGGCCACGTACGTACGAGTACACCTCCCTAAATGCGTATTTGCTAAAAAAGAAAATGGATACGTTTTATCCTTTACCGACTCATCCACCTGAAGTGAAATGGGGAATTTCATTTTGTATTCCTTTTTACGAACCGCGCGTTCACATATCGCACGGGAGTATGTCGATACAGTCGACGCTGAACAAAAGGAGTCTCTGTTTAGTGTTTTTTTTTTTTTTAATTATATTATTTATAAACATTAATCTATCCAGTGAAAAACAATTTTTACGTAGAATTCTCCTATCTTTACAACACAGAAGGTACTGGCTGTACGCATTGCGGCAGTTAATGTTCTAAGCGGTAATCATATACACTAAGAAAAATATAACTCGAAAATACGCATGTTTCAAAAGGTATTACATATATAACAAGTAATGTGGTTCGTACGTATGTATCAACATGGTGCGTAACGGTGTAGTTGCTATGTCACTGGCATGGTAACTACACCGCAGATTTAATACGGCGCACAACAAGATCTTGCTTTTACCATGATAGCATATTATTACATACGTAAGGTTATAGTCAGTTACAAGAATCATGTTAAAGTTACATTATACCGTTATTTTCGTATTACCCGTACGGAGAATGGTGAAACATATAATCGAGTAATTTGGTTTCAGCATAATTCCTTGCAAATCAACACACTTACGATTGAAACATAATTATTCTGTATAAAACCGTAATAACAAAGCGACATTGTAGAGAGAAATCCAATATTTTTCTCATTGTAGCATATATACTCGTACATCACATAGTAAAAGCAAAATAAAAGGCATAATTTAAAATGATTTAAATAAATATAAATATGTGTATTTCCACAAAATTGTAGCCTAATTCTTGACTACTGCGACCTAGATTGTCACATTTTACCGATTGAGCGTGTTCCGTCCATAAAGTACATAGGAGTTCACGTCCATAAAAATATCCGGTGGCAAATACATATTAGAATGGATATCAATAAGAGTTGGTATTGGTGTTTAATCATATCTCTTTTCCTGGTAAATCGAACCAAGTGGCATTTGTGTACGTTGAGCTGTAGGTGGTTCAGTTTGCAATAGGTAGAAAAGCGATTGAGTTCTTCTTGGAAGTTTAAACAATCGTGTATCGAGCTAATGCGCATAAAGGCTTTCATATCGCCCGCGAATAGAAGGATTTTAGAATGCTTAAAACATTCGTCGATGTCATTAATATATTATAATGTGTATAATAAAGGCCCAAGAATACTACCTTGCGGTACACCAGAGGTTACTAATACTCTATTTGACTTGAAGCCTGCTGCCACTACAATTTTACTTCTTTTACTGATATATGATTTCAACCACATTAGTAAGTCGCCATGTATACCTATCTTTAATAATTTCGATATTAGAGTAGGATGGTTTACTTTATCGAAGGCCTTACTAAAGTCTGTGTAGATGGCGTCTGCCTGGTAACGTTTATCCATATTTATCAGCAAGGTCTCGGTGAACAGATTATTGTAATACCTAATATATGTACCTAATTACCATTAATTGACTCACAATTGATTTAACTAATATTACTTTGTTCCCTTTCTCTTCAATATTCTAAATTCAATTTCCAATATTTCTAACAAATTTTTATAAAAATACGTGTAAGTATAATACAGGTATCACTCCAGAACAGTTTGTTGTCCAGTGAGTCGAAAAAACCTAACAAATTTACTATCTTCTTGCTTCGTTAACAATGACCAAATATCTGTTTGATTCTACGCTAATTTCACTGTCAACAATATTAAGCTTTAGCGTAGATTTTAATTTTGAAAAAAGATTTATTTAAATGAGTACGTTTGGTGAGAAATATTCGAAATTAGTGATCATATAATCCTAGAAAAGTATTTTGAAAATTTTCAGTAATATTTATAGACCTTAGGAGTTTAATTTATTGAGAATTTAACAATCCGTTGATTTAAATTACAGTACCGGCTATAACAGTTTTAATACTATAAACGACTAATAACAAACTAATATTGGAGGCACGGAGACTTACAACTCGTATAATAAGTCGCAATTTGATAATTTTAGTGAAGACAAAAACAAAGAATTCAAAAGAAAAATATTTTTTTTTGATTTTTATGCTTATGCCAAATTAAAATATACGTAACAATACAGTAGAACACTAACTCAACAGTTATTACCTGAACGACCGATTATGCTAACAGTCATTCAGTGTCATTTTTGTTTGCTACAACTGCTTTTATTATTATATAATTTTTATATATTTAATTTAAATAGTTATATTTATAAATTAGTTAGACTTACTTTTAAATCTTTTATTAAATATCCTATAAATCTTTCGAATATTCGATCTTACATATCGAAGTATCTTCCCACATATCTCTTTATGCTTATAAAAATGCTTGCTTTTATTAGGATCCAATGTTGTTGTTAAAGATATATCTCATCAATTATATGAAAACATCAGTTTTCCAAACACCTATTTCCCTTAATTATTTCGTATATTTTGTATGATACATTATGCGCATTTTGAACATTTGGGTCACCAAATTCTTAACAAAATCTTGCATTTTCAGAATTTATAGGAAATTCAAAATGCTACTCTAGGACGTAGCGTAGCATTGTTGTAGGCGCATACGACTATAGAATCAATCAAATCAAAACAAACCGCATTTATTGTCTTCAAAAACTTTTACATAGTTGTTTAGACATTTTATATAGACGCTTAGTAAAATAACTTTAAAATGTATACTAAATATTTCATTATAGACTCACCACGCAATTGAGTTATATTAGATATTTATAACTTTGATATTTATAGATATTATAACATTTATAGATATTTATAACTTAGATATTTATAGATATATATAGTCATGAAATTATAATATTAAAATTAAATGGATCTATAAATAAGAAATATAATTGATTATGGGAGACAATTAGAAATAATAGTAATGATATAATAATCAATAAAATGGCACAAATGTCAAGTTAAATAAAAAAAAATGGAGATGGAAATTGTCAGTAATCTAATTATGTATAATTCGTTAATATTATATAATTCTCTCGCAATAAGGTAGCCTTTTAATTTCGATTTAAATTGGGTTATTTTTCCGTTTCTCCATATAATTAGGCAGTTTCTACATATAATCAGGTAGTAGAAGAAATTAGGTAGTTTACATTTGGTTCGAAATGAGGCTTAATATATTTTTGATTATTTCAGGAGTATCTGCATAACTCATTTTTTGAAACGTTTTGTATTAAAACTCATTTGATTTAAAATTAACCTTAATAAGTTTTTGCACTCAGCCAAAGGTATATCATACGTACGCTGCGACGCCGAATAAATTAACATACAATACAGCATTTTCTAACTTAGCGAAAATTGCCAAATAGAGCAAGTTTTTGAGCCGCGTTGCCAATAATAGCGAAAGATTATGAGGGAGGCAGTGCGGCGCGATGGCGCCGCACCACGCGAGCAAGGCGCGGTACAAATTTTCTTTACGGTCTAAGTCTCCTTTGAGAATAATAGATTTTCTATCATGTCTGCCGGGTAGATAAGGACGCTCCATCTATTTGTGGTAGTATAACGCTCCTACAGACGCTACTTATATTTCGGTATATTAATAAGCCCAGAATGGTGCGCTCGCCGCGAAATTATGGATATTATCATTTTTTGTTTTCATGAATCCTAATTGTCGACAACATGTAAACCCTTAAAACAGCAAATAGAGTTGTCAACTACAACGAGCGAACCCGTCACCTCGGGCAGTTTTAACGATTGGTCGTTCTATCTCCCGTGAAGTGAAAGCAGAAGACTTGGACAAAAAAGTCCACCGTCAAGCTCCGTCACATGCCCGTAAGACGCTAACGCCTTGTCCGCGTGATAACCAGGTATATTACCCAGCGGGCTTACATTCACACCCTTACTTCAAATTGCGACCAGATGACTTCGGTCTCTCGACAGGTTCGAGGTCGTTTGCGCGGTACTATTCCTTACGAAGCGGTGAAGCGGTGTAAACCGAATCTATCGCGGACCACGGCGTCCTTTGCCCGGCTGTTCACTCAGGATCGGGTAGCCGATGATCGTTTCAAGAGCAGTCGCCGTAAGGTCCGCAACCACCCCCGCTCTATAGAAAACAGTACTGCTTCCAGACTCCCCCGACTGTTAGTCAGAATGCAAAATCGATTGGCTTACGCCGCACGGTGCGCAGACCGTCCAGGAGCACCAGAAGTTTGACTCCTAAGGGAAACTAGCCCTAAGGCTAGACTCCTGCCCGGGCTCGCACTTCATGCGTGGATGCCGCCGGATGGGTGTTGACCCGTGAGTGTGACCAACCCTGAACAAAATGGGTTTTCGTGGCCACCTCAGCAAGGGCCCATTAGCTCCCCCCGGAAACCAGCAGAACGTAGGAGGAGAATTGCTCAAATATAACGTTTTTTTTAGCGTTACATTATAAAGGTCTAGGTAGGTAAAAGCCTAAAGTGACCTAGATAACGATTATGGAAGTACGACGATTATGAAAGCACTAGGATTATAGAAGTACGACGATTATAGAAGTATGACGTAGGTATCGAGCAAGGAAGTAACGAGATTTTTAGCGAAACTGATATATTGCTCTTGAAATCTGGTGCAATTTCAAGAGCACTAAAAGCAAAATTGCAACCATTACTAATTAATAAAACCAATAATTATTGCACTTCGCTCTCACAGATATACATTTAAATCTACATACACGTAATAAATATACCTTTACAGACACATACACATATTCAACCATGCATTTAAGTATTTAATATTTGTACATTTAGAATAACACACATAAACATGGGACATAATCAACACTCTAACAATTACATTAAATATTAATAATATCTTCACATAATTTCATCATAGCCCATAACATTCTATGTGTATTCCGCATGCTAAAATAATTATTGCCTATATGCAATATTTTTCAACGATTTATTTAAAAATAATAATATAATAATATTATTTTCAAAATTATTTCGATAAATTATCAATTCTATTTTATATACATGTGATTAAAAACATCAGTTGTGTCACCCTAAAACTTCCCGACAAGTAGACTAGTATCACCGCTTTCCCCCTCCCCCCCTCCCCCCCCCCCCCACCATCTTCAGCGCATCAACTCAACCTCCCCACGCGCGTTAATTCGTAGTATATTTGTAGTTTTTTCGGTGGTATTGAAATGGTATTTTTCTAAAAATTATGCAGTATTTTCTTAAATATGGCGAACTACAAATATTACTTGCATCGCTTTACATACGACATCCAATCGAATTTCAAGCCTCTAACTGGAATATTTAGAGATTGAAGTATGACTAGCACGCCCCCTGGGAGACAGATTTCAATTACATGTTTTCATTCAACCACTTTTTAGCTCTTGCCATGACTAAATGATACCTGCATCAGCTCAATCGGATGAAGCGTTTGGGCGCTATCGTGGAGGAATACGCACATACAGACAGACACACAGAAGTGCGTGTTATCTAATAAAAAAAATATAGAAATTCAGTAGGTAGTTAAAGTAAAGCATAAAGAAAACAATCTGGTGAGTCTATACCGCCGTTAAAGAGTTTGGGCAGAGGCATTAGGCTTTCGCACTCTCTCATCTTCTTAAGAGTTAAAACCCAAAAGTAATTTAGACGCTCTTCATATACCGCTTTTATAGGTTAGCGTACACCTCCTCTGCACAGACAATCGTTTTCGAATCATCTTTTTGTATGGATTCTAAATTATGCGACCATAATACAGTTGGTTGCGTAATAGAGAATACCAGTGGGCTGCGTAAACTTGCAGCATTCACCACTATGGACATATGCTCATACATGTATGTTTTTTCTTTCTATTTTTAATCGTGGCAATGTAAATTTCGAGTACTTCACGTTCTTTTAGTGCCATGTAAGCGGTAATATTTCCTTTTTTGTTGAGCAGTCGTGTAATACTAAGTTAATAGTAAAGACACACTTTTAAAAACAAGCTTTTATAAAAATGCTCTGTCCTGAGCCAACCCTGGTGCAGCAGCCAGGTCATAGTGGAACTTAGAACGGGCTGTCTTAATTGAATGCTACACAGAATGTTGTGTTTGTGCTGTTGACCGTTGCGAAGTCTCCTCGTTGGAATCCAACCCTTGGCGCAGCAGATTAATTGAGGTGAAACTTAGAACGGGCTATCATAATTGAATGCGTATACGAAATTTCGTTTCTGGACTGTTGACCGTTGAGGAGTCCCCTCGTCGGGAGCCAACCTCATCATGCTCATCATAAAAATGCATTGTCATCGGAACTGAATCAAGGTGTAATATTTAAACTTGATAGGATAAGAGGAAGTGGTTCTAATTCAGCTCGCAAGATTTGACCTAAACAAAGAAATATACTAACATACAATGCAAGGTGAAAAAGCTTGTAAGAAAACACCGTTACACACGCAATATGGGTCAATGACATTATATTGCCTACCGATATATTTTAACTACTATATAACCTCTAAGTTACCTTTATCCCTGCCACATTTCCAATATACAAATATTTTAATATTATACTTTCGATCAGAAGAAACCGTGTTATGGAAATGAAACGCTAGTCGTGGTAGTAGTTTGTGTGCAACTGTGTACGTGCTTCGTGTCACCGAAGCCATACCATCCGTGCGCCCGCATACAAACGCAGGTTGCGAGTGTGTGCGTGCGCTTAGGCAAACCGCTAGGGGGAGTACATAAGGGAAATCGTATTTACATACAATTTCCTATATATAAGGCCTGCCTTACGTGATAAGACGAACGCAGGCGCTCCGTACAGGGTGATACAAATATTTGCCGGAGGGCTTGACGCTTCGCCTATCTTGGATATATAAAATACGAGGTAATATAAGAAGAATAAAGTTTCATGGATTATTAAAAGGCATTTGAATTGAATATTATTTAAATACAAATAACTTTATTCATTCAAAAATATTTTATTAAATTGTATTGATGGCAGAATCTGCTTAACTATGCCATAGCCCGTACTAAGAAAGACTCAATATATGGCAATGATTTATTTAAATGCATATAGTGTTAAAATAAAACATACAAAATTTGATAAAATTATTAAAATGCTTTTGATTTTATTTTAATTGATGCTTGCGGCTTGATACAATGCAATAAAATACAATACATTACAATTTATTTTACTCCAGTAGGTAGGCATTCCTACACTTGGATGCGTCATTGCGTTTGACATTCTTCGTGATTAAGGAAAATTAACTATCGTGATAGTTGTGAGTATAAAAATTCATTTAAGTATTTTATAACCAGTTTGATATATTCCTGATAGTAAATAATTTACTAAATAAAATTTCTGGTTAAATAAAGGGTACAATGCCTTTAACCATAATTATTAAAGTAATAATGTGATAATCATAAAAATAGATAATCGTATAGTACACATTATACAATTAAAATCAATTGTCAAATCTAGCAGTATAGCCTTCGTTGATAAAAATAAATATTACGTTCTTGGGCAAATGTCAACTATCAGGAATTTTCTTTTATTTTATTTTGTGATACTCAAGGAATATGGATTTAGCCTTATCCAAATCTCGTAAGTCGTATACAGGATTGTTGACCAATCTATTAACTATATATTTTTTTAATTTGTTCTCTCCAAGACTTATGATATGCGCTGGGACCTTATTATATTAACAGAGGCTTTGGTGAAGGAAACTGTTGCACACCTTGCTAAGCCGGTGTCGATTTAGATGTAAGTCATCTTTTGCTGGTATTGTATTGATTGATATCACTATTCATCGGGACCTCCGATATTTGCTTACGAACGAACATAATATTTTAGTGGATGTAGTAAGAGTACATCGTCATGATACCCAACTCAATGGAAAACGGCTTACACGAAGTTCTTGGAGAAGCTCTGTATAGACTGCGTACAGCCCTTTTCTGAAGGATAAGAATTCTCATCTAATTTGCTGCCATTCACCAGAATATTACACCATGTGCCAACGCTACAAAAACACATATTTAATTTAATGTAATCTTATATATAAAAATGAATCGCCGTGCGTTAGTCTCGCAGGATCTCGGAAACGACACGACCGATTTGAATTATATTTCTTTTATATTGTTTGGCTTGATTCAGGGGTGGTTTACAAAAAAAAATATTTAGAAAAAACCCAAAGGAACAGCTAAAAAATCGAAAATATCGAAATTAGTACTTCTAGGGATGGCCACTTCGTATTTCTGTCAATAGATGGCGCTCTCTATATTTTCTAACAATAGATTCTATTGTTTGACAGCTACGCCATTCATAATTCATTCCGCGCGACTGTGTGAAATTGTTATTACATTTAACTTCGTTTTTTCTTTTAAAAAAGGTAGTGGGATTGGAGAATAGATTTGTTCACTTTGATCAGCCATTATATAAAGGTAAATAGACTTTGCAGGCTTATACATAACTACACATTTGGCCTTAGTCTGAGGATTTCAATATTGTTAAGTTCTCAAGGAATGTTCGACAGATTTGAGTGACTGAAAACAATTCCGTGTCTTTTTACAGTGTTCATTATGATGCCGAGGAGAATAGGTAACATAGGTCGTCGAAGTCAGTCAAATGCGCGGCGATCTACTTCACTTGCAAGCCGCACTGATGACCAGCGAGCGACGGATAATGAAAATAGTCGTATTGGCATTGTCGGAATTATGTTTGAGAGCGACTGAAAATGAACGACAAGCGAATACATTGAGAATGCAACAATTTCGTGCACAACATACACAACGCCAGCAATCACGACAAAATCAACATGACCGATTGCGCCGTCGCAGTGTTCCTGTCAACCTGGAACAAGCGGCATTCCATTACGATCCGGAAATCGATTACGGTGCGGAGAGATCAGTAGCAAGACTTTCACCTTCCCTTCTCCGACAGACTTACTACTTCGTACGTCATCCCTCAAACAGTTTTGATGAAAAAACCAGTAGGCAGTCCCCACCCTAAACAATGTAGTATATTCTGACCTTATATCGTCCCGGTCCCCTGGCTTGGACATCATATTTACAGACGGCTCTAAGGCAGAGGTTAGAAGTTGTGTGGGCGTGGGAATTTTCTGCCACAACTGTAGAGTTGTCATGTTGTGGATTTATATTACTAAGTTTACCTTATACACACATTTTAAATTATTTGATTTTGTTTGTATTTCTTTTGATAAATTATTGACCTATTTATCCTTTGCAATATGCTATGATAACCGTGTTAGTCCGTTTTACAACATTTCTCATTTTTGCTTTCATGCGTGTGATTCTTGATTTCTTCCTCTTCTTTGCTATGGTGTGGATTTGAAATTTTAACATCTTAGTCTGCTGTGAACATGCCCTTCAAATGATAAAGCTCTTTTCGTTTTCCTGTCAGGTCCTATAGATCGTAGACCACAGCCGATTTATTTTTAACCGACTTAAAAAAAAGAGAAGGTTATAAATTCGATCGTATTTTTCTTTAAATGTTTGTTACCTCAGAAATCCGTCATTTATGAATTGCTTTGGAAAATTCTTTTTATTTGAAAGGATGTACTTCCAGATTCGTCACATCTTTATCAAAATTTTGTTCTGATGATGTGATCCATGAGGAATTGAAGGAACTCCTCAAATATTAACATATGAAGTTGAAAATTTACATGTTGGTTCAGCTCCGATGACAATGCATTTTATATAGGAAGCATGCCCTGATTCTATACCCAGGATTAGCTCCCGACGAGGGGACTCCTCAGCGGTCAACAGCACAGTCACGAAATTGTGTATATGCATTCGATTATGACAGCCCGATCTAAGTTTCATCAAGACAGGACTGCGGCGCCCAGGGATGGCTTCCAACGAGGGAACTCCTCAACGGTCAACAGCACAGACACGAAATTTTGTATACGCATTTAATTATGATAGCCTGTTCTACGTTTCACCATGACATGGCTGCTGCACTTATTAAAAAAAATAACTCGGTTATTTTTGTTAACATTTTGTTTATTACCTGCAACTTTGCATTACAAAGATCTAGGGGCTAATTTTCTTGAGAAAAAATACGCTTTCTTTGATATGAAATATGGTCGTAGCTATACCGTACCACCCACGCTATACTTAATCCGTTTTCACCGTAAACATGGAATCGTCCATCGATTAAGACTTCTCCTCCTAAGAACAAATATGAGGGGCTAAACGTCGTCGTCATACCGGTTGTGTTCAAGGCATGTTATACAAGTGGTACCTACTTTTAATTCCTTCCATGACCTGATTTTTTCGCTTACTGTCCTTTACACTTTTTTCGCGTTTCCTTTCAGCAGTTTCATGTATATCACCTACGGTCTTTTTTCCATAATGTTTTATTCTATCTATCTTCTTATATCTTATATATAAAAATGAATCGCCGTGCGTTGGTGTCGCAAGATCTCGAAAATGACTCGACCGATTTGAATGATTATTCTTTTGTTTTGTTTGCCTTGATTCAGGGGTGGTTTACAAAAAAAACATTTAGGAAAAATTAAAAGAAACAACTGAAAATCGAAAATATCGAAATTGGTCTTTTTGGGAAATAAGCCCCTTTCAATAGATGGCGTTCGCGGCGATCCTATTGTTTGACAGCTGCGCCATCCATAAATGTTATTCATTGCGTGCGATTGTGTAAAATTTCAAAAAGTCGAAAAGTCGAAAAAGTCGAAAAAGTCAAAGAGTCGAAAAAGTCAAAAAAGTCCAAAAACTTGAAAAAGTCGAAAACGTAGAAAAAGTCGAAAAAATCGGAAAAGTCGAAAAGTCGAAAAGTCGGAAAAGTCCAAAAAGTCAAAAAAGTCGAAAAAGACAAGAAAGTCGAAAAATGCAAAAAAGTCGGAAAAGTCGGAAAAGTCGAAGAAGCATTATTATTTTATCATGTAAATTAAATACATTGAATTTATTTTCATTATAAAACGCTTTTCATTTAATCACCGAACGAAACTCAAACCGTACACGATTCGGCCATATTACAGATTTCAATGAATTGGATTTGGAAGGTTGATATAATCAATAAACGCTTATGAAGAGTTACAAACAAATCAATTTTAGGTGGTACGAAGTTCACCGGGTCATCTAGTTATAGAATAAAAATAAATCATACTATTCCTTACCGCATTATTCGTAAATTTGAAATCTAAATAGAGCATATTTAAAGACTTGAACAACTAAAAAGAAA
>OX155960.1:21029450-21093938 GCA_944548615.1 Micropterix aruncella | reverse complement strand
AAATTATGACACTGTCTCACCAAAAACATTAATTACCTACTGCCAAACCACTGTACCCATAATTAAAATTAAACATATTAACATAACAAAACATAATAAAATAACACAAATTAAATTAAAATAAAATTAAAACGGGCCAGTCACGCTGAATCAGTTTGTGGCCGATATCGGCCAATCGGAGCTTGAGGGGTTAATAGAAAGCTTTTGAATTGATTATAAATACTAGAAGGCTTTGATTTCTTTTGAATTGATTCAAGGCTTGTAGCTTGATAACGCAACAAAAATACCTATCTATGTTAATGTGATTATAGAGTAGAAATAATTCACACGATTCCTCATTGAATTATTCGTAAATTTTAACCATGGATACAGCATATTTAAAGTTTAAAAATATAGAAAAAAAATGTTTTCTTGATAGTAACTCCCTCAACTTTAAGGTCAAAGAAAATTTAAAAGCTTTATAGAAATATTAATTCCTTAATAACGCAAGCTATATTTTAATGCAATCGGAAAAGTCATAAGCTAAAGGACAATGGTACTAGAAATTCAAAATATCGAAAGTCTACCGAAGTTCTTTATAAGAATGAGATTATCAACAGCGGAAAATAAGACGAATAACTGAAACAAGGTGTAGGAAAAGCAAATATAAAAATGGTGAGAAGGTCAATTGGCAAAATAAAAAAATTACGAAGTTCATAGAATTCTAAGATAGTCAGAAGAGTAACTAATGACACTATAGAAAAATTGAATCTGAAGTCGGAAAATAGCTATTTACTTAGGAAACTGCGCAGAAAAAACATAATTTGGTAGACTGATGAATATTTTATTCATGGAAAAATATATGTGACCAGGATATCATGATAAGGAGGATACTAAAACGTGGAGTAATAGGAGTAAATGGAAAAAAATACGAAGGAACCCTAAAATAAATCTATATAATTTGGAAACAGTGGAAGAGATGGCACTATGTTCTCTATCTTAAGTACAAAACTTCAAAAATAATATTTGAAACCAGGTTTTTCATTACTCGTTTACATAATAATAATATAATCTACCATAAAAAGGATTAAATATGGTTGAAACCTAATATTTTCTTTTGGAACCAAACATCCCGTGTATAACTCACCTGTCGGTGTGTAACCATCACTTGCTACCAATGCGTAGCTACGAGTATATAAAAATCCTGCCTACGTGTAAGCGATTCAGTTCAATATCCCGGTGTCCTTATTGAAGGAGCATTTAAGGGTTACAGTCCCAGGCGTAAATGTCAAAGGAAATCGCTTTTGTCGATTCGAGCGGCAGGTGAGGCTGTTTTGAATATTTAGTAAGATTGATTATACATCAACAATTCTTCAGTCTATATAACAAAATAAATATATATTTTGTCCATGTAAATAATGCGAGTAATCAAACGCCCAATAAACCGACCAAAAATATATATATATATATATATATATATATATATATATATATATATATATATATATATATATATATATATATATATATATATATATATATATATATATATATATATATATATATATATATATATATATATATATATATATATATATATATATATATATATATATATATATATATATATATATTTGGTTATAAAATAGAAATAATTCACACTATTCCATATTATATTATTCGTTAATTTGAAATTAAAATAGAGCATATTTAATGTTTTGAAGTGCCTGTGAGAGTGGCCACCCTTCACTAGACTCCAATTGATTGTGAGCGAAGGGTGGTTCTCATCATGAAGTTTTCTCCGTTATTGAAAGTCGTGGATGTTAAAGTTGAAGTATTTAATCAGAAGGTCTGTAGTAGGTTGCCAGTTCGTAACGCCTTGATTGATATTTCGCCGTTGTGTAGGTAATGTGGGCGCGAGGTGAAGCCGTGGTAGTGTGTCCGAAGTGTGTAGCGCCGCGATAGATTATAAGGATGTCGCTTAGAAAATAAGGATAGTCGCGTATACTATGAGTGATTTGTTGACTCGAAGTGAAGTGTAGAGCGCGAGTACTTGTTAATGCGCGGATACTGCCCTCCAGGGCAGTATCCGCGCAATATCGATGGATCGAAATGTACTGCGTTTTATATTGTAAGCAGTGACGCAATGGTTGTGAGTGGGGTGAGAAATGTCTATTAATTTCGTATCGATCAGAAGAAATGACATTAGTCATCACCTGAATGTGCGTAAAATGCCGAATTTAGTTGGAAATCAACTGCAGCTGGCTCGTGTAGATTTGAGCGAGTTTGCGGTTTCGATTCTGTAGAAATTACTTTTTTGTTGGGGGTATGTTGGACTGAAGCTTCAACATGCCGAAAAATGTTTTCTTGATAATAAAGTATTATGGATTAACCCTTCAGGCCTCGGCCCCTCAGCCGATTGACATATTGATGTCCCAAAAAATTTTTGTAAAAATTAGTAAAAAAAATAAATTATGACACTGTCTCACCAAAAACATTAATTACCTACTGCCAAACCACTGTACCCATAATTAAAATTAAACATATTAACATAACAAAACATAATAAAATAACACAAATTAAATTAAAATAAAATTAAAACGGGCCAGTCACGCTGAATCAGTTTGTGGCCGATATCGGCCAATCGGAGCTTGAGGGGTTAATAGAAAGCTTTTGAATTGATTATAAATACTAGAAGGCTTTGATTTCTTTTGAATTGATTCAAGGCTTGTAGCTTGATAACGCAACAAAAATACCTATCTATGTTAATGTGATTATAGAGTAGAAATAATTCACACGATTCCTCATTGAATTATTCGTAAATTTTAACCATGGATACAGCATATTTAAAGTTTAAAAATATAGAAAAAAAATGTTTTCTTGATAGTAACTCCCTCAACTTTAAGGTCAAAGAAAATTTAAAAGCTTTATAGAAATATTAATTCCTTAATAACGCAAGCTATATTTTAATGCAATCGGAAAAGTCATAAGCTAAAGGACAATGGTACTAGAAATTCAAAATATCGAAAGTCTACCGAAGTTCTTTATAAGAATGAGATTATCAACAGCGGAAAATAAGACGAATAACTGAAACAAGGTGTAGGAAAAGCAAATATAAAAATGGTGAGAAGGTCAATTGGCAAAATAAAAAAATTACGAAGTTCATAGAATTCTAAGATAGTCAGAAGAGTAACTAATGACACTATAGAAAAATTGAATCTGAAGTCGGAAAATAGCTATTTACTTAGGAAACTGCGCAGAAAAAACATAATTTGGTAGACTGATGAATATTTTATTCATGGAAAAATATATGTGACCAGGATATCATGATAAGGAGGATACTAAAACGTGGAGTAATAGGAGTAAATGGAAAAAAATACGAAGGAACCCTAAAATAAATCTATATAATTTGGAAACAGTGGAAGAGATGGCACTATGTTCTCTATCTTAAGTACAAAACTTCAAAAATAATATTTGAAACCAGGTTTTTCATTACTCGTTTACATAATAATAATATAATCTACCATAAAAAGGATTAAATATGGTTGAAACCTAATATTTTCTTTTGGAACCAAACATCCCGTGTATAACTCACCTGTCGGTGTGTAACCATCACTTGCTACCAATGCGTAGCTACGAGTATATAAAAATCCTGCCTACGTGTAAGCGATTCAGTTCAATATCCCGGTGTCCTTATTGAAGGAGCATTTAAGGGTTACAGTCCCAGGCGTAAATGTCAAAGGAAATCGCTTTTGTCGATTCGAGCGGCAGGTGAGGCTGTTTTGAATATTTAGTAAGATTGATTATACATCAACAATTCTTCAGTCTATATAACAAAATAAATATATATTTTGTCCATGTAAATAATGCGAGTAATCAAACGCCCAATAAACCGACCAAAAAAAAAAATATATATATATATATATATATATATATATATATATATATATATATATATATATATATATATATATATATATATATATATATATATATATATATATATATATATATATATATATATATATTTATATATATATATATATATATATATATATATATATATATATACACAGTATATATATATATATATATATATACTGTCTCACCAAAAACATTAATTACCTACTGCCAAACCACTGTACCCATAATTAAAATTAAACATATTAACATAACAAAACATAATAAAATAACACAAATTAAATTAAAATAAAATTAAAACGGGCCAGTCACGCTGAATCAGTTTGTGGCCGATATCGGCCAATCGGAGCTTGAGGGGTTAATAGAAAGCTTTTGAATTGATTCGTTATATATATATATATATATATATATATATATATATATATATATATATATATATATATATATATATATATATATATATATATATATATATATATATATATATATATATATATATATATATATATATATATATATATATATATATATATATATATATATATATATATATATATATATATATATATATATATATATATATATATATATATATATATATATATATATATATATATATATATATATATATATATATATATATATATATATATATATATATATATATATATATATACAGTGTTAAATATAACCAATATTATTTCCAGGTATTTACAAGTATAACAATAGTATACAAATTAAAAAGTAAAATCGTTTACAAATTCATTGCAATATTAATTTATTGCAATACTTGATTATAATTAGGATTTTTAATTTCACCTCCAGGATCAGTCAAAGAGTACATACATTCTTGTTTGAACCCACGCTTGAGCGGGCAACATAAAGTGATCATAGGAGAAATATGTTGATCCCAAATACACTTCGCTATACTTAACAGACTGGCCCTGTGATTTTCTTGATCGTGATCCAGAACGCAAATCTTACTTTAGATTGCAATCTCTTAAACTTAGAAGATAATGATAACTTGATCTAGGTAAAAGATAATCGGGCTTAAAACTGGCGCATAATTATTAAAATTTTATTTTTAGTGTTTACTCATTAACAATATGTAAAATTAAATGGGTGTTATTTTTATTATACATAAATAAAACAACACATTATGCAATATGGGGATCAAAATTATAAACTTTTTCAAAGTAAAACTATATTTACACAACTTGTGCTTTCGCCACAAATGAAATATTTTAATTATCAATTCGCTGTTTTAACATTAGTATTTAGTAAACAAGACAATATTTATTAAATACGAGTAGGTTATTTTTTTTAAAGATTCTTTAAAAGCTTTGGCGTGTGTCTATATTATGCTCTCTACATAAAACTTTTTTCGCATTTACGAAAATATTTCATAATTGAGATGGCACTTAACGACACTTACACCTCGCAGTAGGCGGAATGCACGGCACGTAATTAGCTGTATTTAGAAAGAGAGAGAGGTCAATACTTCGCTCACGGTTGATCCAATTTTACATAGAATATCTTTCAGGGCTTGACCCTTAGAAGGCCAGCTATCGGAATGAAACTCACGGCGGCTTGTTTTCAACCTTCGAAAAATTGTTTGTTTAGGATTAGGGGGTATTAGTGCACGCATACTAACATATTCAGTGGCTTATTCAATGATGGTGACTTTTAATGCATATAATTGCACAATTGCATAAATACGGAGATTAGCCGCCCGCAAATTGCCGCAATGGAAAAACTACCGATCGGTGATATTGACATTCCATCGGTTTAGATAAAAAAGATATTCGTCGGAATAAGTGGTATTGGTGATTTTTTCCACCCTCCTCCTTTCCTCCTAGAATAGTGACTTCGACTGCATTGCCCCGCATTTTATTTACACACAACCTTGTGCCGCTGCAAAATTTTTGTTGAGTTCAGGAAAAATAGTAACAGAATTGTAGATAAAACCAGTCATATTTTAATTTCGGACTCGATCAACCTGTATTTTGAGTACAAACCAGACTAACTAATTTTACTAAATTGTAACTGAAAGAGTACCTTTAGCTGATCAGCCATGAGATTCTTTCAACCACTGAATCGATTTCGACCACTGTATTAACGTATTTCAATAAAAAAATGGCTTTTTGACAATATAGGTCGTTCAAGGACAGAGAATGATCTTCTGCAAACCATCTCTTAAAAATAATATACCTGCATAAATGTGATATAAAATATTAAACATAATGTAACATATATGTGTATGCATGCATAGTATATGTATATATGTGTGATGTGTATAAGTGTATGTGTTCTACGTCAGTTATCCTTCTCCACTCAAGTCTGAAAATAAATCATATGCCCAGATACAGGCTATACTCGGTCTATTTGGGCATGCGCTGCACATGGTCATGTGAATGTGGGTCGTCGTTTACTTCGATGACCATTTTATGAATTCTTATTATGACCATTACTTGGTATGACCATTTTTCGAATTCCGCATGTTATGTTTAAAATAAAATAAAAAAAATATATGTTTTTTTTTGGTGGTCGTAGCTTAGCAACAGAGGGTTCATATTGACTTCTTAAACTTCGGAAAGTCTTAAGTCATTTGCGTAAGAATGCATTTTGTTTGAAACTTTGAAAAGAGGTCTTGGATTATACTTGTTTATTTGTGAATAGAACGCGTTGATGTTGCTGGAATGCTCATAGCAGATATTCACACTATTTCACAGATTTTTTATTTAAATCTAATATAGAAAAATGTAATAAATGTAATTTTATTTATTTATAAAAGCACATGGTTTGGCATCAGCTGAGCAGCAGTCTCGCCGGTCGGGGTGAATGCGCGAATCAGCTGTTCGACTTTATAATTTAATCGCAAACTCTGGGGGCGGGGGTCGTTGGGGCGGTAGGGAGACGGTAAAGGGGGGGGGGGGGGGGGATTCGCCCTCAGGCGCCGTGAAATAATAACGTCGGCAAAGTGATCACGGCCATGGCCTTGCTCAACAAGTAATCGCTGCGTCTCTGTCTCTCCGCCCGCCCTGGGCGCCCCCTCGCGCTCTCATTCATAATGGATTTAATTATCTTACGGGTCGGGAAGGACGCCGAGGTGCGTGGGAGGGGGCGGGGACGCTTTTTTCAGTGGCAGACGGAAGAGGGGGGTGGGGGGTTGTTAATGACCTACAGAGCGCTGCGACGTGTTGCCCTAGGTCGCGGCCTCGACGGAAGCTATTAATATGGAAGAGGACTTAAATAACATAGCTGCTGCCATATCTTACATAATAAAGACAAAACAAACTATCAAGACCTAAGGCCTATCTACGACAGACTCTTGCGTAAATAATGGAAGTAATATATTTACTAATTACAATAACATAAATAGTTAAATTAATTTCCTATCTTTGACAATCTACATCAAAGTGCATCGTCTTTGTTTTAATTCGATGTAAGATTATTTTGTAATATAATAAAATGGACGACGAAAGAATTACAATAAATAAAAGTTAAAAAATATATTTTTAAACAAGCTTTTATTATAAAAACGTGTACTCAAAACTCCACACTCTCGTTATGTGTAATGGAAAGTACTCATGGCAATAAAACAAACTTTCTATCAGGGAGTTCCAGTGGAAATCTTCCGGTTCAATCTTCAGACTCTCATCATCATGTGTATAATGGAAAACACACTGATAACAAAACATAATAGCCCAAATTCGACTGTCCTACCATTTGCTATCAGGGAGCTCCAGTCCTAAATCTCCATTAACAAATCTGGTCAATGGATATTATTGCATTGTCACCAAACTTCCATTAGTAAGCCATATTTCAGCCCAATCGGATACCAGCAAGTGGTTGAAAAATGACTTGCAAAGTTTGAAACGGACAACTTGCTTGCGTACGAACATTGCAAGTCAAATAAAAGGCTTGTAAATATAAATAGGACAAAACGAGCTTACCGCGTGAAGTTTGTAGCACCCGATGTTTCAGCGATGTTGCAACCACCGTTGTTGTAAGGTGTACTGGAGAACGGCGGTGCAACATCGACGAAATGTCAAATTCTATATACTTTATGCGATTAATTCGTTTTATCCTATTTATAATGCCAAACAACCGCGATAGTCTTCGATTTCATGAAATTATAATTACTGAAATTTCCTGGTTTAAAGATTTGGCATCTCTCTGATTCATCTTTAGACCCTCGTTATCGTGTGTAATGGAAAGTACTCATGATAGCAAAATATACTAGTCCAAATTTGACTGTCGTGCTATTTGTCATCAGGGAGTTTCAGTCCGTACATCCCGGCTCAATCATCAAATCAGCTCGATGGTACCATAATATTACATTATCACCGAACTTACATAAGTGTGCCAAATTCTAGTTCAATCGGACACCAGTAAGTGATTGAAAAATGGTTTGTATATTTTGAAACGGTAAACTCACATACGACCATTGCAAGCTAAAATAAAACTTGTAAAAACAACGCTCATTGCAGGGTAGAGTGAAACGGAAGAAGATTCTTGAGGAAGCTAAGTCCCACAATGAGTTAATGAGGATTCAGCAAGTAACATGTTTTCAGCTCTTGTTTGATGAGTGAACTCATTTATTGAAAATCTAGGATAACACTTTCAGATGTCGGTATAAAGCTTAGCTTAATACCGAAGGAATCGAAAAATTAATATGTTGTCAGAAAATGAGACTATGAATTTTCTGGCAACGCTAATTTCTCAGCATGGCAACACCGCTTCGCCGTCGTGAGGGGGTGGTATCTCCCTCTTTTTTCCCATCAAGTTCACCCTCTCCCTCCGCGTCGAGTTCGCGATTAAATTATATAGTAGAACAGCTGATTCGCGCTTTCACTCTCTCTTTCTCACTTTGGCCCAGTTATGCGAACTCCTCTAATGAAGGTCACGTGGCGCTCAGCGCATTGCTCCTTAGCTGGGGGTACAATCATACCTAACGATTAAAGATGATTCGTTTAAATTAGGCCTTATTGATATTGTACCTTAAAAGTTGAGGTAAGACTCGATTTCAAAATCAATTTATTACAATATAATCAGACTCGAGACTTAATTCGACTATCTTAGCCCTTTCCATGAAGGTTTTCCAGTGGAAATCTTCCGGCTCCATCTTCAGATCCTTGTCATAATGTGTTATGGAAACTTTTCAAGACAAGAAAGCAAACGAGCACAAGCTCGACTATCTTAGCCGTTGACTTATAAGTACTAGACTGCGTGACCAGCCTGAGAATGCGTCAGCCGAATAGAAAGAGACAGCTGCATGTACCCCCTCCATCCTTGTCTAGTCGCGCATGTACGGACACACGTACATATATCACTATGGCAACAATCATATATCAGCATGGCAACGCTTTGACGCCATAAATCTGCTATGCTATGAATAAACGCGCATGCGCAAATAGACAAGTATAGAGGGGGGTTCCACATGCAGCTATCTGCCTCCATTCGGTGAACGCATTCACTCACAATCATCCTTTACACACCCGTTCTCTATTCTGTTACCTTTATGATCTTAGCGCTTTTCATGAAGGTGTTCCAGTGGCAATCTCCCGGCTCCATCTTCAGGACCTTGTCGTCATGCGTAATGGAACGTTCCCAGGACAACAAAACAAACGATCCCAAACTAGATTATCTTAGCACTTTCCATTAAGGAGTTCCATTGGCGATTTCCCGGCTCCATCTTCAAACCATCATCATCATGTGTAATGTGAAAAAGTACTCAAGACAACAAAACAAACGAGCCCAAATTCGACTCTCATACCATTTGCGATCAGGGAGCTCCCATTCCTAAATACCGTCTCCATTATCAAACCAACTCGATGGTACTAAAGTATTGCATTGTCGCCGAACTTACATAAGTACCTATGCCAAATGTATGCTTAATCGAATATCAGCAAGTGGTTGACAAATGGTTTGCCAATTTTTAAACGGATATCATACATGCGAACATTGAAAGATAATATAAAGCTTGTAATAGGTAACCACTCAAAAAGAAAAATTGTTTAACTAAAAGTACATACTAAAATGGTCAAAAGAATAAAAAAAATACTTTTTACTACTTTTTTGTGGTTTTCCAATTTTTATTATCAGATAAGTTGATGCGTATTATACAGGGCTGTTAACGCCAGGCCGACCTTTTTCCCACAATGGCCAACTTAGTACATGAAACAAGACAATATTAAGTCGCCCATTCCTATTAACCTCCCTTGTCGCACACTTTTATCCTCAAATTAGAAACATATCTACACGTCGAACATTACTTGATAGTCGGACGAACCACATGAAATGGGGGTGGCGCGGCATCCCAACTTACCAACCAGTAAGCGATTTCGTTTGATTCATTCGATTTCGCTCGACTTTTTTGGTTGATTGATCAATGGCGGTTATATAATGTTTGTAATTTATATCAGCGATCATTTTTATTGTTACTAAGAAAAAGAAATCCTGTCAACACCTGAAATTTCGACTTCAAAACTCCAATTCCAAAGAAATGTACCGTATGTGCCAGAGATTGGAAAAGCAATGGAAAGGATAGATAATGCGTGGGAAAAATAATTGTGGATGAGTTATTGTATTTTATTTTATTTTTTAAGAAAATACTCACTTAACCGTACGTAACGACCAAATTTAAACACCGTTGACTACGAAACGACCAATATTGGCGGCTTGCTCCCGGAGCGCACAGTAATATTATTTTCTAATTCGAACGCATCCTAAAATCCATACCAAATTTCAATTTTTCAAATTTCTCATTTATTTATTCATAACTATCTAATTGTTTTACAAAATGAGATTTCAATATTCTGTATACAAAATTTCAATGCGATCATTGTACAGTTATTCTTTTTATGATTGCTATAGAAGGTCCATAGTTATAGTACTTTTTGTCGAGCGCGGCGATATTGCAAGAAATCCCAATAAATTGCCGCGGTCTGCCATGAAATTATACCGCTTCTCGAAGGGTTAAGAAAATTTTAAAAGAAAATTTTAATGAAAATACTCAAAAAAACCGATTAGTTTAGGGCCAGAGTATAAGCCTTGGTTTTCATAGTTTATATTTTATTTTTATTTATATTTTGATATTTTGTGCACTTACTCCTTCTTTCAATTCAATAACTTTAGTGACCTTCATATTAACATTTAATTTTGTGTTTTACCCCTTTTTTCAATCCTGCATTATTATGACGTCATAGATTGTATTACTACTTACTCCAATAAGTTTCTTCAAGAAAATATCGCTATTCCAGCATTCCGTCTGTCTTCCGTTTTGAGTTAGCAGCAGTGCTTATTTGGTGACTTCTTTATGTTAAGGCGGTTATAATAGGTACGTTTTATTGACAACTATACCCGCGGCTACACTCGCGCAAAGTATCCATATTGTTGAAAATTTTTACTGTCTATTTTTTTCTATCAGTGTACATCCATATAATGCTTTCCAGATAGTTCATGGTTCATTGTGAACAAAGAAGGATTTTGTTTGTTTGTTTCTACTCTTTACTGTAAATTTTCACAGTGGGTGGGTATACATTATCAAAAAGTCTCTAACAACCAACCACTATGAATTGTTTTTATGTGAATGTGCGTCTAACGTGTGTGTGTGTATGTGTGTAATTCTTGGTATTAAAAGTTCCTGCCAGTCACATTTTGATCAATCAGTCTTGTTACCAACACTGGACTACTCAGAATATGATTATTAAAATATAAACGAGAGCGTCCTACACAAGTTAGATCCATCACAAAATTCCTGTATCAGGCACATCTTTGATCTGAGCAAGTTTGACCACGAATTGGAGTTTCGTAAAAGAGTTAAATTTCTGAGTATTCCCAAACGCAAGAAAGTGCACATCCTCGCCGTGTTTATGATGTCCTCAAAAACTTTAACTCTAACAAATTCTTGTTCTTGTATTGGCAAGTTCTTAAATGACTTTCCGTTCAAGGATTTTTGACTACCTTTTATCTATATATAAAGTTATCTATAATATTTTTACTTTATTGTTATTATTAGTTTTACTATGTACAATTGACTCTTTATTTTACTCCGAATATTTTAATAATTTGACCATGCGATTATTTCTTATGTTTCTTAAATTTAAATGTTTAAATATCTTTATTTTCTTTCACTTCGATCAAATTTGTATAAGTACTATTGTATACTTTTATTGTATTTAATACTCATTGTATACTTTTATGTATGACTTTATATGTCGGTGTTAAAGTAGTTGATTTGGGTTGTTTCGATTTCATTGATTTCTTTCTTTCGTTAAATAAATAACTTTTGATATGGTGCTAAATATACGTATAACTTGGCTGGCTTGATTATAATCTGTTAACGCTGAACGTGGATAAAACAAAGCTTGTAGCCTTCAGCATAGATGCTCGTCAGCAACCTCTACAAAATTATAACCTAGTCCTACACGAATGCGACAGTCTTGATTGTAACTGTGTACAAATTAAGCGTGTGCCTTTTGTAAAGTACCTAGGTGTTCATGTCGATATACTTCTCCGGTGTCAAATACGTATTGAAAAAGTCGCCGAAAAAGTCGCCGTAAACTAATATATATTTTCAGGAGTATCAGAAATGTTCTTGATATGAAAACTCTGAAATCCATATATTGTGTTTTGGCACGGTCACTGATGATGCATGGCAATATCGGTTGGGGCGAAACTGCACTTAGACCCACTAATAAAAGCTCAAAAAGTGGTTGTGAGAGTTATAAACAGAAAAACCGTATCGCTACCCATCCGATTTACTTTTCAATGACTTCTAGATACTTGATATCAGACAGCTTTACATAAAATCGATTGTCACTTATTTTCACCATGACACAGATCGGCATTCCAGCCGAGATCACAAACACGACACAAGAATAAAGCAAACCCAGAAGCAAATTCGGACGAACACAAGGTTTGCCCAGAGACATTATATGTTTCTGGCCCCTCGGATGTATGATGCATTCCTTGCGACACTCACCAACGGGCAGAAGCTGAAAACCAGTACCGCTTTCAAAGCTGAGGTCACAAAAGTGTTAAGTGCAAAAAGTAGAGGCGAATGCAAAGGCAGCTGTCATGGAAAATGTGTCTTAAAATAATAAATAAAGAAAAGTTTTTGCAATTATTTATTTTTGCTTATTTATATATTATTATGTACGTATATATAAACTATAATAATATATTAAATATATGTAGATACGTTTTGTATATATGTATATGTGTGTGTATGTGTATATATATATTTTATATGTATGAGTGTGTATTTATATATAAATGTATATATTTATTATAATGCTTATGTAGGTCCTATCCTTATCTTTTATCCTTTTATTATTTCCGCTTTATTAACTAACATTAGATGTCTTTTCTTCAAATTTTCTGTTGCTAAAATTTTTCATTATTTTAACCGAAAAGTTATAAAAAAGTCTAGGTACCTACTATGTAACAAATATAACACTGGTATCACTCTAGAACAGACTAGTCTAGTGGAGCTGATAAAATCCACCAAATCTGTATTTTCTTTGCTTCGCAAACAATGATTAAATATTTGCTCTTTTTTACACAGTATTATTTATGTCAGCATTGTAATTTTTTTATTTTGGATTAAAATAAATAAAAAAATTTAAAAAATCTGTAAAATTCTCTGGAAACGCACTGAGACGGGTATATCCAAGCGCTGACCGGAAAATGCTACGAATAGGACACTCAGTATTTTATTCGCTACAGACGAGCCGAATGAATGGGAACAACGCAGCCATACATTAATTTCAAAATCTCCTAACAGTGTTCCATGCAGTCTCGCCGGGTTCCTTCCTTCGCCTCCGCCTTTGTTGGAATTGGATATTTCCAGTGGTATCTTTGTGGCTTACCGGCAGCGCAGCGAAAAACACGTAATGACGGGCGCCACTAACAAACCAAAATGCCTCTCTTTGAGCCGCAAAAGGCTCTCTTGTTCGCTCCGCTCGGATGGCGGCGGGTGCGGCGTGTATCGTCCCACCGTTCACCCAATACCGAACGTATGTAAATCCACCTCTTTCGCCTTTGATGTACTACTCGCTTTCGAGAAAGGCACCGCGACGTACCGATATCCATACGCAAGTACGCACCTACAATGCTACGGTGAAACTACAAAAGAGAATAAGTTAATAGTAAAAACATATTTTTAAAAACAAGGTTTCATTAAACTTCTCTATCTCGAGCCAACCCTGGGTGCAGTCAGTCATGTCATAGTGGAACTTAGAACGGGCTATAATAATTGAATGGTATACAGAATCTCGTGTCTTTGCTGTTGAGCGTTGAGGAGTCCCCTCGTTGGAAGCCAACCCTGGGTGCAGCAGCTTATCGCGGTGAAACTAACAATCATAATGGAATGCGTATACAAAATTTCGTTTCTGTGCTGTTGACCGTTGAGGAGTCCCCTCGTCGAAAGCAAACCCTGGGTGCAGCAGCCATGTTATGGTGAAATTTAGAACGGGCTATCATAATTGAATGCGTATAAAAAATTGTGTCTGTGCTGTTGACCGTGGAAGAGCAGCCTCGTTGGGAACCGATTCTGGGTGTAGAATTAGGTCATGCTCACCATAGAAGAAAAATTGTCATCGGAACTGAACAAACATCTAAAGTTTCAACTTTATAACATACTAGCTGCGCCCAGCGGTTTCACCCGCGTGGTGATGGAAAATTGTGATAATACTACTAATAGAAATATATATAATTATGCATTATATACGTGTAACTCCAACGGTTTTTGCGGCGCACGCCAGAATAGCTCGCAGATGGCAGATTTTTTTCCTACTTACTTGACACTTATCGGTATATTTTGGATAATTCACACTATATATTTATAAATTATAGCCTATGTGTTACTCTGATGTGTAAGCTATATTATTGTAAAGTTTCATCAAAATCCATTCGGTAGTTTTTGCGTGAAAGAGTAACAAACATCCATACATACATTATTACAAACTTTCGCGTTTATAATAGTAGTAGGATGAGGAAGTGGTTCTAATCCAGCTTTCAAGATTTGACCTAAACAAACAAACTAACAAACATTGCAAGGTATATTGTATAACAAAAATAAATTTTGTAAAAATAACAATCGTCAGGGGAAGTACTCTAGTAATCATCAGGGGAAGTAACGAAGTATTCTAGCCTTTCTTTGGTCGATAGGTGTTAGGATGTGCTCGTGTTTGGTCTGTACCTATGAATTTGTAGTTATATAAAGACATTTGAGGTTAAAAAAATATACGACAAATACACAGTAGGTCCTTAATTTCTGTCACATAATATTTGTTTTGTATTTAGAAAACTGAATTCATTAAAAAATATCGCAATCTATTTTCAAACTTGCGACGGTTATAGAAATCAAATCTTTGGGGTTTGGAGGCCTTTCTGAGGTGAAGGGTTCGCCTGTTGTAGTTGACAACTCTTTTTGTACGTTGTCATAGGTCTGTTTATTAGAGAGTGCTTTGTATATTTGGAGTTATATATTTTTCCGCGTGCCCCGAGTAATGGGAGGAAGAGCCGGACATCATATCATAAGTTGTACGTATATTTTTAAGCCTATCAAGTATAAAAACACTTGTAATTTCGCACACGAAATTACATGTGTTATCAACTAATTTTTCTATTATATAAATCACGTAGTACTTAAAATCATGATTAAGAAAACAGCAGATGTAAACACACTGAGTGACAGGTCGCACTCAAATTCAGCGTAGTAAGTGAGTACAGTGCTGTCAACTTACCGAAAAAAATGTAGCGACATCTTTTACGCGTGTCTTCAAAATTATAAATTTCTGATTCTTCACACAGAACAGTACTTACAACATAGTTCTATTTTTTCGCGTGTTTCCAGCTATTTCAGGTTATGCCTTATTGCGAATGTCTCCAGCAGCATCACCACGCGCTCAGATGTATATTAAACAAAACGACGTTTCGAAGCGCGCCCGCCCCGCCCCGCCGCGCCGCCCGCCCTCCGCCCGCGTCGCCCTAACCCCTTATTCTATCATTCCGCGCCGTCTCAAGCGGCTCGACATATGCAAATTGGGAATGTCTATTATGATTCTATGTATTTTTTCCTCGCGTTCGCTTTTTCTTATTTCCAGCGTATCCCTCATATAAATTTTCCCTCCGCTTCGCCGGCGTTCTAGGCGAGCGTACGGGTTAGGTACAGTCAGTAACTGTGTAATTTTTTGTTTTTTTTTCGGCTCAACGACTGACAGAAATTTACCCGTTTTTTGGTTACCAACGCCATATTCCATGTAATAATAATATTAATTTCTTTATTGTGAACTGTAAGTAGATCGGGGGCTAACGGGCACATGATGAGTTGGCCACGATGACCCATGTGTTCAGGGTCGGTCACACTCACGGGCCAACACCCATCCGATGGCCTCCCCGCATGGGGTGCGAATCCTGGGTAGGACACTGGGTCAACCAGTCTCCCCTGGGAATCAAACCTCTGGCGCCCCTGGACGGTCTGCACACCGTGCGGCGCAAGCCAATCGATTGTACTCTCCGACTAACAGTCGGGGGAGTCTGGGAACTGTATTGTTTCCTATAGAGCGGGGGTGGTTGTGTACCTTATGGCGACTGCTCTTGAATTGACCATTGGCCATCCGATCCCGGGTAAGAGGCGGGCAAAGGACGCCTTGGTCCGCGATAGATTCGGCGCACTCCGTTTCAAGGCTTCATAAGGGAGAGGACCGCGCAAGCGACCTCGAACTCGGAACCAATCGAGAGACCGGAGAAATCTGGTCACAATTGGAAGTGAGGGCGCGAGTATCTCGAGCCCGCCGGGTTTATTCCTGGCTAACTCGCGGTAAGGCGTTGGTCTCTCACGGGTTGTGACGTAGCTGGACGTAGGATTGTACTGTCCAAAGTCTTCTACGTTCACTGCAGGACGACAGAACGACTAATCGTTAAAACGTCCTGTGGTGACGGGCTCGCCCATTGTAGTCGACACCGCAAGATGTAAATAGATCGTACAAAATGAATAGGTACTATTTTATGTGCTATACAGTTTACCAATCAGGCGTACAATGATTATTTTTCTATAATTAAATATATTTTCACATCGCAAGTTGAAGGAAAACCAATACGATCAGTATTACGTTTTAGACATATTAACAAAAATGATTATTAGAAGTAGATACTGTCTACAAATTTAGTAAATTTTCATTACTATATATAAAGAAAATGTCAGTTTGTTTTTAAATTAAAATTTCAAACTGGATTGTTTAGGCTATCTACGGTTCGTCAGATTTAGAGCTAGAATGAAATGTAAATGTTTAAAGTTTAAAAAGTTTGGGAATTACAATAAGAATATGTTATATATTTTTTATTTTTTTAATTTTATTTATTTAGGTAAGTAACAGCATGAACTTATAATGATATATATATACATATATATATATATATATATATATATATATATATATATATATATATATATATATATATATATATATATATATATATATATATATATATATATATATATATATATATATATATATATATATATATATATATATATATATATATATATAATTCTTTTTAAAAACATGTTCTTATGCCGATTCGCCGTTCGAAATTATTTGAAAAATATTTTACAAACTAAATTATGAAACAAAAAATACAATACATCCGTAAATATGTATTAATCAAATGACCACAAAAGTTGTAGAGTTAACCGCAAATATATAAATCATACTTATACAACATAAATTCAAAATAAGTAAATGGGAATACATATATAAGTTATATTATATTTATACATACATATTACAAATCAATAATTACTGGCAGTTGTCGCTGCAGCTTCAAGGGCGGTTCGTACTGCCGATTTGAATCTAATTTTATTTCTACTATAAATGTCAAGCCCTGTGAATTTATCATTATACGTACGTGGTAATCGGTTAAGCATTGAATTGCGCGTGTTATTTGTCATTATCGTTTAAAAAGTCATTCACGCTGTAATAGCATTTATTTTTGAGCCAGTTCTTTAATGTCTGTTTGAATCTTGGTTGTTGCATTGATTTGATGTTTTGTGGAATAGCGTTAAAATATTTAACACAACAGAACTCAGGTCCCTTTTTACACATTTCTGTCCTCACTGAGGGATATATATGCACTTTAATATGGTATACGTTTAATAATGTGGTATATTATTATGTGCGCTCGATTATGTGATTATGTGCACCGATTCCGGGACACCTGGCGCTTGCCTACTGGGGAAGTTGTAAGTGTTTTGAAAAAGCTAAAAATTCATCAGCAGATAGTGGATGCAATAAAAAACTCGAAATATATGGTCTATAGAGCGGGTGCGGTTATTTACCTTGTGGCAGACGCTCTTTAAACGACTATTCGGCTACCCGATACCCGGTGTACAGCCGGGATAAGGATGCCATGGTTCGCGATAGATTCGGTAGACACCGAATCACCGCGACACTAGGAAGAGGATCGCGCAAGCGACTTCGACCCTGTAACCAGTCGAGAGTACGTAGAAGTCTGGTAAAATTGGTAGCGAGGGTGCTTGTTCTGCCCGCTGGGTTAACTATCCGGTGCCGGGCGGTAAGGGTTGGTCCTTCGCGGGCTAGTTGCTGGAGCTAGATAGTGGATTGCCATTGTCTAAGTCTTTTACGCCCATATCCCATGTTGAAAGGACGATCACATATCGTTATACCTGCCTTAGGTACTTTAGGTAGCGAATGGTTTCGTGCAGATTGGGCCTTAAGATCCATTTTGTTCTCGGATCGGCTTAACTCACGATTCAGCTTCTACTCACAAGTTTCCACGTGCGGAAGGCTACCCCGGGTAAGACTTTCACGTCTCAGGCCTCACGGCCGGTGGACCGGTTTCTCCTGGTGGGATTGCATCCCGGCGCTGCTGAACGGTTTGCGCACTGTTCAGCGACCCCAATCCGTTGTGCACTCTGACTAATCGCTGAAGGAGACTAAAGCCTATGGAAATATAATGTCTCCCAAGTAGCAAGGGTGGATGCGGAACTGTCGTCAACCACTCTTAAAATGACCATTAGACTATCTGATCCTGAATTCAAAGCCGGTCAAAAGATTCTTTGGTCCGCGATAAATTCAACGAGTCACTGCTGAGCATACGGCAGGTACCTCTACCTGCAGGTACCTCTACAAGCAGGTACCCCGACCTCTCGCGCAAGTGACTTCGGACCCGTGACCAGTCGGGAGGTGGTAGCAGGGGCGAGGCTGCCCAGTGGGTACCTTTCCCGTTGCCTTGCCGTAAGGCGTTGGCCTCTGACAGACATGTTGGTATAGCTATACAGTAGATTTGTATTGTATCTAAGTCTTCTACGCTCATACCACGTCTAAAAAAAACGATTACATATAATTATACCAGCCCGCAGTGACGGGTATGCCCGTTGTAGTCGACACCACCTAACTTGGGTGACGGGTTCGCCCGTTGGAGTCGACACTGTGCAACTTTATCAAAACCTCGTCTCACCGGTCTGCTAGTGGGCATGAATTGGCACGAGTGTCGCGTCCAAATAGTCGTCGTCGAATCAGCGCCGCGGGCGCGGAGAGAAAATGTGCAAGTCAGGAGTTTCGATGGGAAAATTTAATAAAAGAGTGCGTCGACGGATTGGGCCGTAACGCAATAAGGGCGATTCGCTATTCCGCGCGCGCGGGCGGCCGCCTCAAATTCGACAGCGCCGCCGTCCAAATGCGAACGGCAAACATTAGGCGCGGGCGTCGCGACGCCGGCGACGCGTCGAGACGCCCGGATTTTCAGCGGCACTCGGCCCGAATCCTTTATCGGGCTCCCCGTCGACAATCACCTTCGCTTCGGGCAGGACGGCGGTGGGTGAGGCGCTATTGGCTAAGTTATATGTACCTACCTACATATGAACTCTTCTCTTGGGGAGGAGGTAGTAATATGAATCTGAATAACAGAACGTTCACACGTTGCGGTTTGCCGAAACGTTTTTTTTTGTGCGGTTTACTCACTTTACGGTATTCTCACTATACGATAGAGTTGTCAACTACAACGGGCAAGCCCGTCACCTCATTAAGTTTTAACGATAGTGATCGTTCTATCTCCCGTGAGGTGAGCATATAAGACTTAGAGACAACATAAATCTACTGTCTAGCTAATCTTACATGCCCAACAAAGGTCAACGACTTCAAGCGGTATCAAGGTATCAAGCGGGCAGCCTCGCCCCATGTCTACCAGTTTTGGAAAGAAATTTCCGTCTGAAATTAACCATCAGGACAACTCCATCCTCCCGACTGGCTACAGGATCGAAGTCATATATTTCAGCGGTAATTGAATAAGAATTTATCATGGACCTGGGCATCCTTTGCCAGGCCGTTTCAAGAATGACATGACAACAGGTCAACATCCACTCCCCGCTGCTTAGGAGACAGTATATTTCCATAGTCTTCAGACTCCTTTAGCAATTATTTAGAGTGCACAACCGATTAGCGTCGCCGAACGGTGCGCAAACCATCCAGTAGCGCCGGTTGCGAATAACCCAGATGAAACCGATCCACCAGCCGTGAGGCCTGATACGCGAGAGTCTTACCCGGGGTAGCCTTCCACAAGAGGAGGCTTCTGAATAGGAGCTGAATCGTGAGTTAGACCGATCCGAAAACACAATGGATCTTAAGGCCGAAAACGGTCGCGAAACCGTTCGCTACCAACTCAACGGTACAATTGAATGAGGAAAAAATATTCTTGTATTTTTCTGCCGTGTCCCGTCACTGAAAACCGTAAGCGACGTACGCTTTTCTAGCGCGGCGTAATATATCTTCTGCAGTCATACTTTCTCTCATTAACTTATCCTGTTTTTCAAATCTTCTTCCAAAGTTCGTTAAACGTTGAAATTAACATGCGAAAATAATTGCAGAATTTCGTTTCATCAAATGTATTTCAAGTAAATGTATAAAAAGGATTAAAAGCACGACTGCCGTTACACAAAGTGAACTATTGTATATATAATTATTTTTATAAAGGTTTGATGAAATATTTGTGGTTTATGTATTTATCCTTATAGATAAATGTATATTTCCGGAATTTACTCAAGCAGATATTTTATTGACACTAAATACAATATATTTATGTTAATTTATTAATATTTGGACATTTAGATAACTACTTACTTGATATTTGGGCAGTTACCATATGATATTCGGGATGACATAACGATTCTAACAATACCACACACTTTTAAATCGGTTCAAGTGTTTAGAAGTTATATTGGAATAAAGAAACGGAATTATACATAGATTACCTCTGAACACTTTACACTCCTTTTCTGTTGGGCAGTTGTGTAAAACAGGGCCTAGATTTAAACGCCACGATACAATTAGACGCATCCAAAATGTTTATATATTTTTCGTACTATACGCCTATACCAGTACAAATGACCGTGGTCGCAACGTCGTCGTCAACGTTTATCTTTCACGAAACGTTCTTTAAAACAGATTTAAAAAAACGTATAATGTAAACACACGGCTTTCCATTGCGTACTGCTAAACCGCATCAGAAAACCTATTCGTAGAAACCGTAAAAGTGTGAACGGGCAGTTAGCTGTTACGCAGCTGTGTTCCACAAAACTTGGTTAGACTCGCTGAAAGTGCGTTCATGCTGGATATATAATATGTAATAGCACAATGTTTCCATTGCTGCTGTAACTCAATGCCGTAGTACATTTTGGCTGCTAGGATTTTACCACGAACGCAACGTGTGGATGGTACTCATAGTTCCAAACATTGATCAAGCTTCTCTTATATTCAGCAGCCCAATATATGGTGTTCTAAACACGCCGTTACATTGTTCTATCTCTGGTATCCCCAGGCATGTGGTTATTATATGATTATATGTCTTCTTGTTTGTTTGATTGTTTGTTTCTACTCTTTATTGCGAAATGTCGCAATGGGCGGTTTCTTATTGTATCTGATGACAATATCTTACAACAAACCCTACAATGACGTGTTTATATGTATGTATGTGTGTTTGTGTAACATGTGTGTAAGTGTAAGTCTGCTTACATTTGATCTGATCGACAGATTTAAAATGAAATTCTGCTAATTTTGTCCCAAGGAAAAATGGTGACCCTGCTGGGGATCGAGGGAATCGAAACCAGGACCTTACTATGTAAGGTCAGGCAATCTAACCACTATGCCACCGAGCCGTATCTTCTTGATGGACTATTCGAGTGGAAAATCTTCACATACACTGCCGAACCTACTGAAAACGTCGATTGAGGGAACACTTTCCAGAGCAAACATTTCATAATATTGGCAACGCCGCAGCATCATCTGCGCTAGCACAAGCGGCCACGTGACCGGAATATTAAATTTATTCTACATTTAACAACTATCTACTCTGTTGGTTTTAGAGACGTGGATCGTCGCATCGCTTATTTGTATATTATAAATCCAATATTTTCAGTAGGTTGAAATAAGGTCTTTTTCATTCAAATTACTACCAAATAAAGAAAGAGTCATAACATTTTTTTTTGACGAAGCACATTTGTGCATTCGTGTTGCCAGATAGAGTAACAGACGTGACGTCATCGTAATATTTTGCGAAGACACGCCGACCTTGCCAAAAATATAATTTTATCCGCTCTGCCAAAACTGAGTGTCACCTTCCGAGCGATGAAACCAAAGATCGTACAGTCATAAAACTCAACGAAGCTCGAGTCGCTTATATAAGCCTCGCTCACCTTGCTTATATTTAATTTTATTATGATAATGTGGGGTAGTTTGCTTTTAGAGTTGGGACATCATAAGCCAAATATTGACTCCGTCAGACAAAACGACATTCACTGAGGGTTCTTTAACATATATCGGAACCGAGCTAGAATAATATAAATACTCGTATTCCGAAAATACATTTTTCCTACTTTTCAACATTAAAAAAAATATGGTATTAAAAAAATGGCTTCAACAGCCTGGACTATAACTTATACTACAAAGCATATACGACAATGAAAATGTGAGTGAACAGCAGCTTTGGAATAAATTCAAGCTGAAGCAGAGACGGTTCGAAACAACCACCGATCGATGAGCGACCTACAAATCAACATTTTGAAAATGTGTCGTTTATGCATAAGGACGGGAAGACGATATTTCGGAAACTTACTGCAAAAAAATATTAATGGATACATTTAAAACTTTTTAGCCTCATCTTGTTGACCATCTTCTCCGAAGCAAAAACTTCTAAAATTATTTATGTATTAGTGAAAGACTAAAACACTGCAGCTTGTTGAAATCTCCATCAAATGTAGAAGTTTAACGAATCGTTTATCAGTATTCTGTAATACATTAAAAAAAATATTCATTCAAATATTATGTTTAACTTACTAACACTTTTATTTTTTTATTAAAATATGTTTTGCTATTGTAATAGTCAAGAAACATTCACCAATATATTTTTATCGATAGTACACATCGGCAGTAAGTAATAAACAAACAAAAATAACGTGTAGCTACTATGTAGATTTCTTATGTTTTTTTTCAAAATGGCATCGGTATTTTTAAAAAACATAAAAAAGTATCAAAACTTCTAAACTGGTTAAAAACATATATGGTTATTACAATAGCAAATGATCTTTTCTATCGCCCCTTTTCATTTCGGTCATGACGTAAGTAAGACATCCTGTATATATACGACAGCAAAAAAAATGTATGAAGAATGTTTTAGATTTTTTTACATCGTTAAAATGATTATGTGTGTCACATATTTCCCAAAACGAAATTATATCATGTTAATTCTAATATGAGTGAATTCCCTTTATCCAACGTCGCAATATAGTTACAACACTGAGCATTTAACCGTCTGTATAAGACGACGCGGCGGATATGAAGGAATGTATCATGTATCCAATACGATTTTTCATCCGCCGTTACTTTACCGTGCAGACTTTCAGCTGCAGCTGAAAACTGAAATGTCTCCGCGTCGCTCGCCTAACTTATTGCTCTTATATGAAGATTCGTAGCGTCTGCATATTGAAATAAGGAATGTGATGCTGCATTTGAGAAGCAGTCGTAAATAGTAGTAATTTTAAGAAGAGTGGGACAATCAACAGACAAATACAGTGACATTATATCTGATATTGCCAGTATATTGAAAATAATTTTATTAAAACACGCTTTTATTAGCTTGACCTGTACATGCACTAAGAAAAATATTGGATTGATTCTTACGCTACCATTTCATTATTACGGTTTTATACAGAATTAGCTGTTTATTTATTATTATTATTATTAATTTACAATAACTTCATATAATATGTCATATAAACACCATTTACATAATATGGTTGAGTTGGGAGAGATTGAGCACATCCTATGGTGAAAATGTTTACCAGCATTCCTAACTAGGTCAGAGACCCGTATCTAGGGATGCTGATTTTTGTTTAATTGTATCGACGAGCTTTTGATAATATCAAAAGATTAAGTTCATAATATCAAAAGATTATGAACTTAAGTTGCATTGCATAATACATAAGAATATATACATACGCATACATACACACATACATAAATATATATATATATATATATATATATATATATATATATATATATATATATATATATATATATATATATATATATATATATATATATATATATATATATATATATATATATATATATATATATATATATATATATATATATATATATATATATATATATATATACATACCTACATATATATATACATAGCAAATAATACACGAGATTTGATATTAGTTAGTAATATATAATTTAATAAAACAACTTAAATTATTAGCGAGAGCAATTGAGACTCCGCATACATTGGACCCCTTTCGAGCAGGTAGGTATTTCTTTATAAGTATTTTGAATGAATTTAAGTTGTTTGCATTCTTATAACTCTCATTTAAATTATTATAAAATCTCGGGGCAAGGAAGTAAAAATGCCTTTGGGCAAATGAGGACTTTACAATCGGAATATTATAATTCGACCCAGTAGCTTGCCTTGTGTTTTTAGTTTGTTGGCTTCTTGTCTGCTGATCCTTGATTCTGTGAAACTCAATTAGTAATTGTTTTATGAATAATTGCCTCACATCAAGTACTCCATATTCTGTAAAGAGTTTCGCTGAGGGGTATCTAGGGGTTTTTTTATTGATGACCTTTAGAATCAGCTTCTGCGCATTGATCAAAGGAAGGAGTACTTGTGTGGTGCAACCACCCCATGCGATTGTGCTATATGACCACAGGCTTTGGCACAACGCCATATACACAGTTTTGAGAAGGGGCTTTGGTAGAATATTTCGAAGCTCTCTAAACACGTAGGCGAGTTTCCTTGTTCTTGTGGCTAGGTTGCTTACATGTTGCTTCCATGTCAATGTTGCATCCATAGTGACACCCAGATACTTATATTCCCTAGTCCTTTCAATGGTTTGACAATTGCAGACGTCAGATCTATTGCCGCGGTCTATCTGTTGCCCGAGGCTTCGCTTGGCGTAAAGTTTTGAATCGAGTTGCTAATTTGAGTAGGCTTGCGTATATTTGCCTTTCTAGAAGCTACTTTTAGATATATAGTAAAAGACGTCCTGTTCGCTTTTTGTTCTTCTCCACTCGCCGCCTTCCGATGAACGCTGACCTTGTTGGGCTAGTCGCCGCCGCGCAGCCCCCGCTAGGTATTTCAGAAGATTTCTTCCTATGGACACAAAAAAATCTCTAGCACAGTCTCTCCTCTTACCTTTCCTTAACTATGCAGATGTGGCTTATCTCGATTTATCAGAGGAACTGCTCAACAAACTTGAACGTTTGCAAAATTTATGCATACGATTCATCTTCGGTTTACGTAAGTATGATCACGTGTCCGACTATAGGGCACAGTTAAAATGTTTGCCAGTACGCCAAAGAAGAAATGTTCATATACTTGCTCTCCTATATCGTGTACTCTCCCAATTAACACCATCCTATCTCCACGAGCTTTTTGAACCACTAAGTTCCCACGGTCTCTTACTTCGGTCAGCCTCTGACAGTTTATTAAAAATTCCGGGTCATAACAGTGATTTCTATTCCTATTCTTTCTGTGTCCATGGTGAAAGACTCTGGAACGATCTCCCAGCAAATATACGAAACTCGCCTTCTTTACCATCGTTTAAGAGTCATCTTAAGGATTACTACCTTTCTAAAACGTAACCAGTTCTTCCCTTTCTCTCCTCTTCCTCTCCCAATTTCCTCTCCTCGGGCATTATTAGTTTTAAATTCTTCCACTTGTCTGTACGTTATGTAATAATCTTTATTTTCACAATGCGCGCATGTACCACTATGTTTAGGTTAGTTGTAAGACATTGCCATGTGGCAATAAGCTCGCCTTTTTGTATTCTCATTAAGTGCAAATAAAGAGTTTATTATTATTATTATTATTATCTCGAGGTGCTTGACTGCGTTACTTATTTCATGATATCTCTAAAACTATTCCACCTAAAAAGTTACAGTACATGGCTAACTTTATTTCCATTTAACACCCGTGATGATGGATTATTTTATTTTGATAAGGATTCATATTTTACTGCTAATGTCTTCAACAAACTTCAACTATTTTTTTTCTTATTTTTTTGAGTCATAAAATCAGTTATTGTAGCTTAAATATAAAAGTTAGATAAATTCAGTGGCGGACATTTTTAAAGATCTCTTTGGGGCCGACGTTTTTGTAGTATTTAGTTTTTAAAAATACCAAACCGTTTCGTCAGCGCACGGCGATAAAACACATCACCAGCACATTTTCTCCGACTCGATTTACAAATAACGTGATTTCGTATTGAAAAGTAATATTTATCACAATAAAATATAGCTTAGAGCACTACTGGATAATTTAGTATTCCATTAGGGAAAGAATTTTTAAAATCGGGTAAGTAGTTTTGGAGATTACCCCATACATACAAACTTACAAACTTACACACATTACCTCTTTGTAACATTAGTATAGATAAAGATGTTTGAATTGTAATTTTGTTGAATTACAAGGAATTTTGTTAAAACTACATTACTCGCATATTATATGCATCAACATTTTCTGTAAGGTTAATACGGAAATAACAGTATACTGGAGTTTCAACATGATTCATGTGTCCGACTATATCCCTACGTATCTTACTACATGCTGTCTTGTTAGAAGCGAGATCCTAAGTTCGCCACGTGATGAAATAACATTATGTTTTAAGATTGCGGCACGCTAATTACCGCCACGCCAACACCGGAACGCGTCATGTAATTCATACGTATGGACCACAGTCCAAGTTATATACGTAATCCTTGTTGAAACATGCGTATTTACGTGTTACATGCGTAGTCACGGGAAATGCATAACGAAACAATGTATCCGAGCCGTGTTTGAGCATGTTAGAATTGTCTTAAAATGTACTCTTGCCACTTCTACCATCGTAAATGAAAACACAGTAACTTCATTTACTGTGTTTATACAAGTTTGGTTCTTTAAAATCACGAGTTGGAGTACTATACGGCAAATTTTTCGGTTTGTCTGTCGATGGATAGTTACCGAGATACCTACCTTAGATAAAAACATAGTATATTTTTAATAATCCGAATATTTTTTAATAAAAAACACAGTATGTATATTTTTTTAACTTAAAATATAGTAACCTATTATTTATCTATACGCATTTGAGAAATATTTTTGTTTCGTTACAACACGGTTTCTTCAGATACTGTGGTTTTAGGTAAAATTTTGTTAAAAGTTAATTTATTAATACACGAATTAATCACAGTATCTCAATTACTGTATTTAAGGTGCCTGTAGTTTTTATTTATTTAAAAAAATATATATTTTACATGATTAGAATTTACCTATAACACAGTAACCACTTAGTTACGGTGTTATAGCTTAAAAATTTAAAATTTATCAAATTATTTTCCTAATTTAAAGCACAATATCTAATTTAATTAATTAAACAATTATAATTTTTATATATATTTTTATGCAAAATGGAAGATCTAGCTATTTTTTAACACTAAAAATTAAAAGAAATAGTCTATATTGATTACTTTGTTCATGAAAACAAATATTTAACAACTGAACTTTGACGGCGTGTTTCTCAAAACGTATTTTTTCAAGTTGCTGTGTTTTCATTTACGACAGCAGACTTAGGATTCCAGGGTCTGATGGTGGAGCCGGAAGGTCGGCACTGGAATTCTATAACAGAACAAAGTATCTTACCCGTGGTTAGTCTTGTCGTCTTGAGGTGTACTCTGATCATGAATAGTTCCAGTGTCTGATGTATGATATTCGTCCGAATCGCCTGAATATCCATATATACACACCTTTCCATTTCGTTTCATGCAAAATTAATAACATGCAAATGTGGCTTACGGCTAAGGGTTGGTCGCATTGTGATGCAAAACCACGGAAGTATGCGTGTCACCTGAGCAATCCGCCGGATTTTAGCGCCCGATTCCTGCCGAACATCTGCCGAGTGCCGCTAATTTACTTAACAATGCCGAGCCTAGCGCACTTCGACCAGCTGAAAGTGCTCATTTAAATATTTGTACACACGTGCTTAACTCCGATCCGAGCCGCGGATAGGGCTTGTTTAGAATATGGCGGCATTACATGCGTTTGTTAGAATGTTTGGCAGTTTGCAAAACTGACAATCTAGGAACAACCGAACTGGGAAGGTCAGCGTAGCCCTTGCAATTTTATATACAGTGAAATCTAGTTATTTTGTTTGAAGAGACTTACAAAAAATATGATAAATGCGGGAAACAGTCATTGCGGGAAGGGGTGTGATCTTGAGAAATACAGTACTTTGATCACCTTATTATTTAATGTTCATCTATAAAAACCACATATTGGCGTATGAATTAGATAATATTAACCCGGGGGAATCTTTACCTACATATTACAAAAATAATATCGACACTGAAGTTTAAAACGATTATACAGTTGTGCTTTAATTAATTAACCGACAACCTTGAATGGGGTGAATCAGAACGAGCTAAACAACTTTTAATATTTTTTTTGGAACAAAAATGTTTTTTTTTGTAAATTTCAAGAACGATTGTTAAACAAAATTTGATAAGCGTCGAGCGCGCTGCACCATCTAGCAGTGGGTAAAATATAGCTAATAACCAATATAACTTATATTTCACATACTACTAGATAGCATATCGTCCTTACTGCTTTTTATACAATTTTTTTTTTTTAAATCTCACATTTAAAAAATATTAATCGAATTCGAATTCGAAAATCTCCAGAACGAAGACCTGGCCAAAGCACATATAATAGACACCCATTGTCATGTTATTAATCTACAAGACGATAGTGACAGTGAAGACGAATATGAATAACTTGCTGACTTTCTTTGTTTAGTTTTATTTATTTTTTGTATAACAATTATATCATTGTCAACTATTATAAGTTTGATACTTTTATATTTTTATTTTAATAATTCAATATCAATATTTATATTTTTAACTTATTTAATATTTATAGTAATGAAACAATGCTGAAATAATATTTATTTCCCTCGTTTCATTACTTTATCGACATTCCTTTTGTATGCGTAAAACTACCTACACTACGGTTACGGGTATCGCTCCATAAGGCCGTGCAAGTGCGAAAGAGATAGCACGATTTCGATGATAAATTACCTGACTCGCCACTTTGTAATGCGGATAGTATAGTTAGGCGGCGTAAGTTTGAAAAATATACTCGGCTGCGGTGCTCTCTATTTTGCTATTGTTTACAAAAAAGTCTCTGTTTATAAATAGTGCTAATGTAATAATGTACTACAGTTAATAATATTGTACTTTTCTATCAATATATAAGTAAATTAGCACATGCCTTTTGGCTGGTTTCTGGCCGTAATTTAACAGTATTTTTTGTGTGGTAAATAATGACGTTCTTCTTAACCTCGCTAATTTTACGCCAAAACGAAATCGAATGCATTTTTGTATAGCTTCATTGTTTCAAATGCCAAATATGCCTCCAAGAAGTTAATATAGGCGGCGGACCCTCTTTATATTCTTCTTAAACCTCTAGTTATAGATTTTCTTTTTTTACGCAGGCATTAAAAGTCGTGCAATATTGTGGCTGTTATAAACTCTACTTGTTTTTTTTCTGGCATTGTTGACTCAAACCGCATTCCTTTACAACTATAAGATACCATCTTAGTGGGTCAAAGCATCAATAATATCGGCGCAGCTATTCCCCGTTCGCGCGATGAAGTTGCCGATAACGATTATGTTTCTCAGTATTCTAATCGATTTGGCGCCTATCCAAACTATTATAACTTTTGAATATGCTGCCTGAAGAACTATATATAGCTTTCATGGACTATGAAAAGCTGTTTAATAGAGGTTAGTACCGATAAATCAGTGATATTCTGAGTAGATTTCAAATTGACGATAAGGTAAATAGAAACGGCCCTAAGAGTCGACGATGAGCTAACTGAGTGTCTAGTAAGCGTGATATACACGAAGATTATATCCCATCTCTTATAAGTAGGGCAAAATTTTAGAGAGTCTCTGTGATCAGAGTCTTTTCATAAACAAAAGTTCTTCAAAGAAGATTTGGAAATTAAATAAAACTTTCAGAAACAGTTAGCTACGGAATGCAAACTTTATAGTGAATATATAATATATTGTTAAATTGATGACCACCCAAGACCTTTAACGAGACAGATCCATATCCATCGACTTTAGAAATAAAAATAGAAAATATAGAGACATGTCATTACAACAGATTTGGATTTCAAATCAGGGACTTGTACGATAATGTCTCACTGAAAACTTCAACAGGATTAAGAGGGTTTGTAAAAGTAATATTAATTGAAAATAATGTATATTTTTAATCGACTCGGTTATTACCGACAAGTTTCGGTAATAACCGACTTTCGGTTATTACCGAAACTTGTACACTGAAGCAGACACCATCAATACAGAGTTAGGACTGAGACGACTAATTAAGATCAAGTGAAACATCTTCACAACGAGTGTCGAAGTGTTAAAACAGTATTTTAAGGGAGATGGCCCAAAGTAAAAAAGGATTTTCTATACCTTGGACACCTCTTCAGAAGCAAACCTTACCCATCGCTACATGTGTTATGAGACGGAAAGATTTCTGGAAGAAAAATCAAAGGTATATATAGTCTAATCACCCGTTAGAATAGAAACAACTACCCTCATATTAAGAGGCTATAACTCACCATAAATTGTCTTTACCCTTTTTTGTGAAATTTCACGATGGGCGGGTTTATTATCATACGACATGTTCTTACAACCAACCCTACTATCAAATGTTGATATGAAGTTGTGCCTGTACCATGTGTGAAAAAGTGTGTCTTGTTATTGTATTCGATCGACAGAATTGTAAAGCAAATCCGTTAATATTATCCCAATGGAAAATAGTGACCCAGTCGGGAATCGAACCCGGCACGTTACTATTTAATATCAGGCGATCTAAACCAATAAACGTTTGGTCACCCAACTCTAGTTTTAGGAGACGGCACTATGATTCTGAAGGAACTACACGACAAAAGCAAACATTAAGGCGACATAAATAATACATGAGAAAAATATCTGAAATGGGCGGACCCGAAAAGAAATAAGCGGGGTCACTTTAGTAGGTTTTGACCAATAAAAATCCAGCTTTGACGATTCCACGTGCGTACGCGCCGGCGAGCAGGTGGATACTAAACGTTCGATCGCAGCGCTCACACAGTAATATTGCCTTTGCGCAGTGGTGGTATAAGGGTGTTAATGGCAAAGCATATTAAGGGTAACTCACCGCTTACAACGTAGAAAAAATCACGCCTGAATGTTTCCGAAATCAGTTTAAAGCCTGAATGTCCACAGCAATAAGCAACTTTTTTCAGTCTAAAGTATAAACTGGTTCCTTATCGAAGGATTCGCTTAGAAAGTTTTTAAAATTAGGGTTTTCATTGTTTTTTAAATCATAAAACAAAAGTTCTTCAGTCAGTACTGACTGTTTTTGAAACATTCTACATTGATTCGATATGGTTGTCATAAGAATTTCAAATACCAGAATATTCCTTAAAAGGAATCATAACAATAATATTTTCGACGGATACAAATAAGTAACGCCGACGTGATCAATCTTATAAGATTTTCCCTGAAATGAAGTTCGACTACATTAAAGTTATATTACTAAACTATTCAATTTAAAAAGGTCTAAATGCCTGCAGCACTTTCGCACAATAGTCGCCGCTGCAAGTCGCATACAGACGGTCGCTGTTAGTTTGCCAAACGTCAAAAGGTCGGATATTTGCTGAGGAGTGTCGATGACAAGCCGTCGAGTGCGCGTCGCTCGTCTATAACACAAGGAGGTATGATGCTGAGTTGTAAGGGAACGAAAGAAAAGAGAGGAAGGGAGACGGGGGGGGGGGGGGGGGGGTAAGTTGTAGATTTAGGTAAAATTTATAGGCCAGGTTAAAACATAGGGCATATATATATATATATATATATATATATATATATATATATATATATATATATATATATATATATATATATATATATATATATATATATATATATATATATATATATATATATATATATATATATATATATATATATATATATATATATATATATATATATATATATATATATATATATATATATGCAGTAAACTTTCGTAAATATCTTTAACTATTTTATGTATTTATCTCAAGTTGGACAGGCTGGCAAGTAAAATAAAACCATTGAAATTTTGTAACGGATGTATAAAAAAGGTTTCAGTCCTATTGATACTTAAGCCGAAGAAAGGGTGCCTTTCGATATATTCGTATATTTGTAGGTAATGTAATTTGTCGTATTTTGTCGGGAGGTAGGGAAAACCGAAAAATGTCAAAAGGTAAAGAAGGCAAAAAAACGGGAAAACCCTTCTAGTGAAATCTCATCCCTGGTGGCGAGGTTGGAAGGGGGTAAGGGGGTGGAGTGGGGAATGTAATACGTGTGTCGTTTGATAACACGTCACCCGCTTCACCCCTTCTTTCGAAAACGTCACAGTGCCCCCCCTCCCCTGCTTCAACCCCTTCGGCCCACCGCCCGCCGTTACTTCTTGCCGCGTCAAATCGCAAAATGGATCAGCGCGCGAGCGAGACGGCAGATCCGCCGGCGGCGCGCACGCCATCAATCAGACAGGGATGACAACACGTTTATTGGATTCGGCCGGGCGGCCACCCCACCGCCTGCCACCCCCGTTGCTAGGCGACCGCGCACTCGCAAAATGGCGGATCGAGGTTTTCCCGCCGGATTGCGAAGGAAACGGATCAGCGATAGGAAAACCGCCAAAACTTTCAAAACACGTGACGTGTTTAAGTTCTGTAAGCTGAAGGAGAAAGCCGCGTTGGGCATAACACTCCAAAGAATACGATCAGTGTGAAATGTTACGTCATGAAATTATCACAATATTCCGACATAAACAGAAAAAAATCACTGAACATACATTATTCTTATTTATTAATTTTAGAAGAGTATTTAGAGTATTAACATTTTAATTTTCAAACTAAAAAATATGTCTCTGACATCCTTCAAGTTCAAACCATAGTTTCATCTAGTTAGATGATGACTTAAAATAAATGTCGTCAATGTTTTAGGAACTACATAAATCATAGTATATGGTTATCAAAAAATATAGTAGGTACAGATCGACATGTTTCATCTTCTTTGGGAGTATTCCATAGTATAAAGTAGATCCAGGAAGTACACAATTGTTGCCTTCGAAAGAACGAATACAGTCGCGGGGAAGAAACACACCAGACTACCCTACCATCCTGGTACGTTAGATTGGAGGAGCCATCCAGAAATAATTTTTTTAAAATGCAGAGGTCGATTTTATGATTAAATGGGCAGGGATATTAGAAAGACATTAAACGATTGGGGATCGCGTCAACATTTCATTGACCTTTTCCAACCCGACAAAATCCTTGTTTTTGGACGGCACCTTTTTATTTATATTTTTCGACGCATCATTTACATCATATACCGCCGGGGAAATTAATGCATTGCATTCTCACTCTCCGCGCTCGTCGCCGACTGTTCCTTTCAATCAGGTCCACCTCCTTCCCGAAGGAGAAGCAGGTGGACCTGATTGGATTCATTGTTACATTACTATTTTGTTATTAGGGTTTTTGTATAATTTTGTTGATACTCTATTACTCGATTATATGTATCAACATTTTCCTTTCGGGTAATACGAAAATAACAGTATACTATAGTTTCCCCATGATTCATAGGGGGAGTTCGACTATAACCGTACGTATACAACAACGTGCTGTCATCTTAAAAGCGAAATCCCAAGATAGCAACGTAATGAAATAACATTGTTTTAACATTGCGGCACGGTAGCTACAATCAAGCCAACACCGTTACGCGTCATAGTAATTCATACGTATGGCCCACAGTCCGAGTTATATACCTACGAAATCCTAATTGAAATATGTATTTCCATGTATTACATCGTTTTATTTTTCTCAGTGCATAACACTCAAAATCCTTTACCAATTTCACGGCTACTTGCCGAGAAAGTTTTATGGCGACACAACCTTTTTTTTTCAATTTGATTTAGGCGCCGTCAACATGACGCACTTGATCCATCGAAAATAGAGAGAAAAATATGTGGACCGCCGAAGGAAAGAATTTCAGCGTACGTCTGTCGGGTTATGTGTCCCACACCGCGCCCGCCTCACCCTCAACAATATCACTCCTCTCTGGCCCTCATGTCTGCTTCGCGAAGGGGTTATATTCGCTCGCATCCGGCTTTGACATGCATACACACACAGGCGCGCGAAAGCACGTGGAAATAATTCCATTCCGCACCAACACATGCGCGAAACGCCCGAACGAATAATACAAAGAATCGTTCCTTTGAGTCTTCGTAAGGAGAATAAATGACAGCCTCGGCCGGAGATATTTTTGCAGGGCATCAGCCTTGTATAGTGGGATTTTCTCAGCGGCTCGTACCCTCACGCGTTGTCGCGTAAGCATGCATATTGCTCTTATAGTCCAGTCAAATTAGGGTTTCACCTCGGAATGAGAGATAATAAGCTGGAAACTTGTATACATCTTAATTTTGGCGTTCTATAAGTTGTCTCAAAAGTCTCACAAAATCTCGTGTCTGCGTCGAAAGTTATTCAACTTCAAAGGTCACCAAAATTGGTTTTTCGCGATTATCTAGGTTTCTATAGCTCCAATGGTTTGAACATCTACTATAAAAAATATAGAGCATAAAATTTGCGACAAATTTTGTACCAAACATTTTTTTATGCGCTCAACCGTTTTTGAGATAGAGGGCGGAGAGCGGGCAACGCTCAACTTTTTGGAAAAAACCAAAAAAAAAATTTTTTTTTGGAAAAAAATATTTTTTATTTTCATTTGAAATTTTTGGAGAAGTTGACTGTTAAATAAAGGTTTGAGAAGCGTTTGAGCGCGCTGCGCCATCTAGCGGTAGGTAATAAGTCGTTAATAAACAATATCAGCGACATTTTACCAACCGCTAGATAGCGCATCGTGATCACAGCTTTTCATACTATTTAATCATAAAATTTAAAAAAAAAACAAATTAAAAAAAAACATTTTTTATATTTTTTTTTGTTACCTTTCAGTTTTTTTAAATTTTTTAATTAAACGTTGCTTATTTCGTTGTACTGATTCACTCACAGAAAAAAAATCCCGTGCAGTAATAACACCCCGTATGTCCATTAATATGATATGTATCAAAACTTAATTTACCTACATGTTCATTAATTTGATACATGTCCATACATATGATATATGCCCATAAATATGATACGTGTCTATAAATATGATGTCCATTAATATGGTAATATGCCCACTAATATGGTATATTATGTCCTCATGTGTCTGATATTTTAAGCATTTAAATAAGTATTTTCAAAAGTTCGTTCAGCCTGATCATGGTAAAGATACTATTGCATAATACGCAGTGTATTGGGAGTTTTGCCATTGAGTAAATTCAACTTAAAAGGAGGAATGTAGGTATATAAATATGACGTTATAAAGCATAGCATGATAAGGCTTGATACTATGACGTGTACAATGCGTCGCGTAAAACGCGTGAGGTTAAAACCATGATACAAAAGATGTGACGCTAAAACACGTAACGTAAAAGCGCATGACGCAAGAACGCGTCATGCGAAATACCGTCACTCAGAAACAAGTGACGAGAAGACATGTGACACGATAACGCGTGAAGTGAAAACGCGTGACGCGAAAAAGCGTCCACGCTATATATCCGATTCAAGAACATCACAAATCCAATCCGCGAAGTCAAGCCACCGGTGGAAAATTAGTTCCGAAAAGAGCAGCGCGAAACTCCCTTCTTCGGCAAATGTTTGCCGACGATTCTCGGGCGAAGAAGACAGGCCGCTCCAAACGAACCGTGAACTAATAAGTGACATACGTTGTGTGCACACATCTCACTCGTACGTAAGGGTTAAAAGAGAGACGGCAATAATCATTGTGTCTATTTGCATACCGGAATGCATTCCAAATTTGCCCGCTTTTCGACTGCCGACGCGAGAGCTCCGCTTCTTCGCTTCGCGCTGAATAAAATTTTCAGCCAAGGACGTCTCTGTGTGTCATTTATTACTGGGCGGAATTTTATTAAAACTGCTTTATAGTTATTCCATTTGTTTATTATACCTATATATATAGTGACGGAGATAGTCGTGTTACGATACTATTACTAAAGTAGATCAGGATGGGGTGTTTATGAAATCAAATATTACATTGTTTTTACGGTTAATTTTACTGGCAATATTAGACTGGTTGATTAATTTGTAAGTTTTATGCTCTCAACATTTACTTATTACGAATTTACAATAATATGTAGTGAATATATGCTAAATGAATATATAGGTATAAAATACGATAAAGAGATATATTACATATTAATACAAAAATATACATAAATTTTAAAATATATTATGTTTATTATATCTTGCGTATGGATATAACTTAGGTTGTCGACTACAACGGGCGAGCCCATCACCTCAGGAAGTTTTAACGATTAGTCGTTCTATCTTCCTGGAGTGAACGTAGAAGACTTGGGACAAAAACAGTCCACCATCTAGCTACGTCACAAGCCCGTAAGAGGCCAACGCCTTAACCGCGAGATAGCCAGGGATGTTACCTGGCGGGCCGACACTCACGCCCTTACTTCCAATTATGACCAAATTACTCCGGTGTCTTGATTGGTTCCGAGTTCGAGGTCGCTTGCGCGGTCCTCTCCCTTACGAAGCGGTGAAACGGTGTATACCGAATCTATCGCAGACCACAGCGTCCTTTGCCCGGATGATCACTGAGGATCGAATGGCCGATGGTCGTTTCAAGAGCAGTCGCCGTAAGGTCCGCAACCACCCCCGCTCTATAGGAAACAGTACTTCTTCCAGACTCCCCCGACTGTTAGTCAGAGTGCACAGTCGATTGGCTTACGCCGCACGGTGCGCAGACCGTCCAGGAGCGCCAGAAGGTTGATTCCCAGGGGAAACTGACCAAGGCCAGAGTCCTACCCAGGCTCGCACTTCATGCGTGGAGGCCGTCGGATGGGTGTTGACCCATGAGTGTGACCAACCCTGAACAGAATGGGTCTTCGTGGCCAACCCAGCAAGGGCCCATTAACTCGTATGGATATGTGTATCATATCACCTCTTACGAGACAAAAGAAGGATTGCAGGCAAGGCGCATAGGCTCAGCAAATATCACAGCACTTTCTATTCATCACCCTAACTCAGGCGTATACTCGTATATACGCCTGAGGTATACCTAGTAGGGTGTCCTGACAAGTAATGCCCATTTCCGATTTTCCTTTTATGTATTTCTTTTTAAATGCAACATATCAACTTTACAATTTTTTAATATTATACAATTTTATATAGGTTTACCCTATTTTGATAACATTATACAATCTTTATTATAAACTCCTCTGCCAGAATTTAAGATTGAAGTTTCTTCTTTCATTTCATTGAGCATATGGAGGTTTTTTTATTTTTATTTCGATTTCATGGCTCGTTGATAACAAACTGAGCTAATTGTATCATATTTTAAATGTTGGTAGCATTCGAAATTTGAATTATTTCGTAATGTCACTTTCATTTAGAAAACGGCTTTGCCGAAGTGATCAATAGTTAATTTTTTAGTTTTTCGCTTAATTCGTCTCAATTGAAGGCATTTTGTGTTGCATAAGGATAAGCCCTATTTATGAGATATATGGATGAATAGTGATCGTTAGTCGACTGCAAAAGGACCTTTAAACTTACATTGCACCGTCGAAAGTCGTGCACATCCGTAAGTATATCTCATTCAAACATAAGCATTTCCCAATACAACCTGGGATTTCCTTCGCTACTTTTTAAGTAGCTTTTACTAATTTTATTTTAAATAAAAACATCATCCTATAAACGGATTTCTTTACAAACCTTAACAAATATAACAATATTATACTGTTTTCTACAATATTTCTTTACAATTTTTTAATATTATACAATTTTATATAGGTTTACCCTATTTTGATAACATTATACAATCTTTATTATAAACTCCTCTGCCAGAAATTAAGATTGAAGTTTCTTCTTTCATTTCATTGAGCATATGGAGGTTTTTTTATTTTTATTTCGATTTAATGGCTCGTTGATAACAAACTGAGCCAATTGTATCATATTTTAAATGTTGGTAGCATTCGAAATTTGAATTATTTCTTAATGTCACTTTCATTTAGAAAACGGCTTTGCCGAAGTGATCAATAGTTAATTTTTTAGTTTTTCGCTTAATTCGTCTCAATTGAAGGCATTTTGTGTTGCATAAGGATAAGCCCTATTTATGAGATATATGGATGAATAGTGATCGTTAGTCGACTGCAAAAGGACCTTTAAACTTATGTACGTTGCACCGTCGAAAGTCGTGCACATCCGTAAGTATATCTCATTCAAACATAAGCATTTCCCAATACAACCTGGGATTTCCTTCGCTACTTTTTAAGTAGCTTTTACTAATTTTATTTTAAATAAAAACATCATCCTATAAACGGATTTCTTTACAAACCTTATTATATATATATATATATATATATATATATATATATATATATATATATATATATATATATATATATATATATATATATATATATATATATATATATATATATATATATATATATATATATATATATATATATATATATATATATATATATATATATATATATATATATATATATATATATATATATATATATATATATATATATATATATATATATATATATATATATATATATATATATATATATATATATATATATATATATATATATATATATATATATATATATATATATATATATATATATATATATATATATATATAAATATATATATATATATATATATATATTGTTAATATTTGATTGGTTTTTTGTAAAATCTTTTTTTAAAGAATTCGTTTAAAGGATGACACTTTGATGAAAAAATAAAAATAATAAAAGCCACTTACATAGCTGGAAGGTTTTCCCGGACTGGACTGGGAAATGCTTATTGTTTAAACGAGATGTATTTTTGGATGAGTACCACTTTCGACGGTACACTGTAGGTTTAATGGGATCCCTTTATCGCTAGCGAACGATCACCCTTCATTCACATCTCAAAAACAAAGCGTATCCTTTTGCAAACCAAAATAAAATGTCTTTATTAATGACAAATTTAAGCAAAAACAATGAAAAAAAATCACAATCAATCGTCTCTTAAATGCGGAATGACATTTCGAAAATTCGATTTGAAATTCGAATATATCCACTCTTTTAAAGGACGATATAAGATTGCTGGGCTCCCTATCAGCCAGCTATTAAATGAAAATAAAAATAAAATAATTCATTTGCTCGTTCCCATGAAATAAGATATAAATCGTAATTTCTGGTCGAGAAGTTTATACTTAAGGCTATATGATATTTACAAGAGTTCAAAACATAAGATAAAATTGTATAATATTGTTAATATTTGATTGGTTTTTTGTAAAATCTTTTTTTAAAGAATTCGTTTAAAGGATGACACTTTGATGAAAAAATAAAAATAATAAAAGCCACTTACATAGCTAGAAGGTTTTCCCGGACTGGACTGGGAAATGCTTATTGTTTAAACGAGATGTATTTTTGGATGAGTACCACTTTCGACGGTACACTGTAGGTTTAATGGGATCCCTTTATCGCTAGCGAACGATCACCCTTCATCCACATCCCAAAAACAAAGCGTATCCTTTTGCAAACCAAAATAAAATGTCTTTATTAAAGACAAATTTAAGCAAAAACAATGAAAAAAAATCACAATCAATCGTCTCTTAAATGCGGAATGACATTTCGAAAATTCGATTTGAAATTCGAATATATCCACTCTTTTAAAGGACGATATAAGATTGCTGGGCTCGCTATCAGCCAGCTATTAAATGAAAATAAAAATAAAATACTTCATTTGCTCGTTCCCATGAAATAAGATATAAATCGTAATTTCTGGTCGAGAAGTTTATACTTAAGGCTATATGATATTTACAAGAGTTCAAAACATAAGATAAAATTGTATAATATTGTTAATATTTGATTGGTTTTTTGTAAAATCTTTTTTTAAAGAATTCGTTTAAAGATGACACTGATGAAAAAATAAAAATAATAAAAGCCACTTACATAGCTGGAAGGTTTTCCCGGACTGGACTGGGAAATGCTTATTGTTTAAACGAGATGTATTTTTGGATGAGTACCACTTTCGACGGTACACTGTAGGTTTAATGGGATCCCTTTATCGCTAGCGAACGATCACCCTTCATCCACATCTCAAAAACAAAGCGTATCCTTTTGCAAACCAAAATAAAATGTCTTTATTAAAGATAAATTTAAGCAAAAACAATGAAAAAAAATCACAATCAATCGTCTCTTAAATGCGGAATGACATTTCGAAAATTCGATTTGAAATTCGAATATATCCACTCTTTTAAAGGACGATATAAGATTGCTGGGCTCGCTATCAGCCAGCTATTAAATGAAAATAAAAATAAAATACTTCATTTGCTCGTTCCCATGAAATAAGATATAAATCGTAATTTCTGGTCGAGAAGTTTATACTTAAGGCTATATGATATTTACAATAGTTCAAAACATAAGATAAAATTGTATAATATTGTTAATATTTGATTGGTTTTTTGTAAAATCTTTTTTTAAAGAATTCGTTTAAAGGATGACACTTTGATGAAAAAATAAAAATAATAAAAGCCACTTACATAGCTGGAAGGTTTTCCCGGACTGGACTGGGAAATGCTTATTGTTTAAACGAGATGTATTTTTGGATGAGTACCACTTTCGACGGTACACTGTAGGTTTAATGGGATCCCTTTATCGCTAGCGAACGATCACCCTTCATCCACATCTCAAAAACAAAGCGTATCCTTTTGCAAACCAAAATAAAATGTCTTTATTAAAGACAAATTTAAGCAAAAACAATGAAAAAAAATCACAATCAATCGTCTCTTAAATGCGGAATGACATTTCGAAAATTCGATTTGAAATTCGAATATATCCACTCTTTTAAAGGACGATATAAGATTGCTGGGCTCGCTATCAGCCAGCTATTAAATGAAAATAAAAATAAAATAATTCATTTGCTCGTTCCCATGAAATAAGATATAAATCGTAATTTCTGGTCGAGAAGTTTATACTTAAGGCTATATGATATTTACAAGAGTTCAAAACATAAGATAAAATTGTATAATATTGTTAATATTTGATTGGTTTTTTGTAAAATCTTTTTTTAAAGAATTCGTTTAAAGGATGACACTTTGATGAAAAAATAAAAATAATAAAAGCCACTTACATAGCTGGAAGGTTTTCCCGGACTGGACTGGGAAATGCTTATTGTTTAAACGAGATGTATTTTTGGATGAGTACCACTTTCGACGGTACACTGTAGGTTTAATGGGATCCCTTTATCGCTAGCGAACGATCACCCTTCATCCACATCTCAAAAACAAAGCGTATCCTTTTGCAAACCAAAATAAAATGTCTTTATTAAAGACAAATTTAAGCAAAAACAATGAAAAAAAATCACAATCAATCGTCTCTTAAATGCGGAATGACATTTCGAAAATTCGATTTGAAATTCGAATATATCCACTCTTTTAAAGGACGATATAAGATTGCTGGGCTCGCTATCAGCCAGCTATTAAATGAAAATAAAAATAAAATACTTCATTTGCTCATTCCCATGAAATAAGATATAAATCGTAATTTCTGGTCGAGAAGTTTATACTTAAGGCTATATGATATTTACAAGAGTTCAAAACATAAGATAAAATTGTATAATATTGTTAATATTTGATTGGTTTTTTGTAAAATCTTTTTTTAAAGAATTCGTTTAAAGGATGACACTGATGAAAAAATAAAAATAATAAAAGCCACTTACATAGCTGGAAGGTTTTCCCGGACTGGACTGGGAAATGCTTATTGTTTAAAAGAGATGTATTTTTGGATGAGTACCACTTTCGACGGTACACTGTAGGTTTAATGGGATCCCTTTATCTCTAGCGAAAGATCACCCTTCATCCACATCTCAAAAACAAAGCGTATCCTTTTGCAAACCAAAATAAAATGTCTTTATTAAAGACAAATTTAAGCAAAAACAATGAAAAAAAATCACAATCAATCGTCTCTTAAATGCGGAATGACATTTCGAAAATTCGATTTGAAATTCGAATATATCCACTCTTTTAAGGGACGATATAAGATTGCTGGGCTCGCTATCAGCCAGCTATTAAATGAAAATAAAAATAAAATACTTCATTTGCTCGTTCCCATGAAATAAGATATAAATCGTAATTTCTGGTCGAGAAGTTTATACTTAAGGCTATATGATATTTACAAGAGTTCAAAACATAAGATAAAATTGTATAATATTGTTAATATTTGATTGGTTTTTTGTAAAATCTTTTTTTAAATAATTCGTTTAAAGGATGACACTTTGATGAAAAAATAAAAATAATAAAAGCCACTTACATAGCTGGAAGGTTTTCCCGGACTGGACTGGGAAATGCTTATTGTTTAAACGAGATGTATTTTTGGATGAGTACCACTTTCGACGGTACACTGTAGGTTTAATGGGATCCCTTTATCGCTAGCGAACGATCACCCTTCATCCACATCTCAAAAACAAAGCGTATCCTTTTGCAAACCAAAATAAAATGTCTTTATTAAACACAAATTCAAGCAAAAACAATGAAAAAAAATCACAATCAATCGTCTCTTAAATGCGGAATGATATTTCGAAAATTCGATTTGAAATTCGAATATATCCACTCTTTTAAAGGACGATATAAGATTGCTGGGCTCGCTATCAGCCAGCTATTAAATGAAAATAAAAATAAAATACTTCATTTGCTCGTTCCCATGAAATAAGATATAAATCGTAATTTCTGGTCGAGAAGTTTATACTTAAGGCTATATGATATTTACAAGAGTTCAAAACATAAGATAAAATTGTATAATATTGTTAATATTTGATTGGTTTTTTGTAAAATCTTTTTTTAAAGAATTCGTTTAAAGGATGACACTTTGATGAAAAAATAAAAATAATAAAAGCCACTTACATAGCTGGAAGGTTTTCCCGGACTGGACTGGGAAATGCTTATTGTTTAAACGAGATGTATATATATGTATGTATGTATATATATATATACATATATAGTAATTTAACTAGTACTTATATAATTTAACTAGTAATTTAACTAATACTTATATAATATATATACATATATAGTAATTTAACTAGTACTTATATAATTCCAGTACTTACATAGCTGGAAGGTTTTCCCGGACTGGACTGGGAAATGCTTATTGTTTAAACGAGATGTATATATATGTATATATGTATATATATATATATATATATATATACATATATAGTAATTTAACTGGACCAGAAATTACGATTTATATCTTATTTCATGGGTCCTATAATATTTTTCTAGGGTCTAATAGTATAAAATATAAAACAATATTTAAACGTAAAATGATCAAAAAATAAATTGCATTAAAATGTTCTTTAAAAAAAAACTCAACTGCAATATTATAATTGGCATAAAAAATAAATAAATAAGAAATGATAATAAAAAAATATGTCTAATAAAAATAATGCTAAAAAATAATATGTAAACAAAGATTAAAAATAAATTCGGCAAATTTGTTACCATTATTTGTGACCAAACCATGATACTTCTCATCATTCTCATGGATGCTACAAATAGTCTCATTAAGTATTATATTTTTTAATAACACTCCAAATACCTGCAAGTAATACAATTATTTTAAATTCCACTCCGGAAAAAAAATATATATTGCAATCTTTAATTTTTTTACTAAATTACCGAAGAAAATATCAATTTTATTATTCCAAATATTAATGCTATCAAAACATAGGCAACTTAGTTCATATTCTTCATGTGCCTTGCGAAAATATATTTTTTTATTTGGTTGACATATCCGCAAGTTAGAGAAAGCGACCATTTTTGTTAGCTCTTTTGTAAGTGCCCTCGGTGACTGTGTCCCCTTCCCACTTCGGGTCCTCTCCTCCTTCCCTTTACCCTCGAATGTCGGGAGTTTGCATTCTAAACAGCCCCCGAGGACCGCGAAGAGAACCCTCTCTCTCTGCGCTACCCTCTCCTTACTCCAAGTGCACTGGCTCGCATCCAAGAGGCGACTCGCGACTCGCGACTCGCGAGACTTCTCAACTTAGCGGCAAGTTTTGCCATAGTTGCCACGCGATCAAAATGCGGAGGCGTGTGTCTCGGAAAACTGAAATACTGCATGATTCCAAGTTAATAAATTGTCACTTAACGTAAATAAATCAAAATCAATATGCTTCTCTTTGCGGCCGTCTGATTATAACGAAATAGACGTATACTTTGGGTCTGACCAGCTAGAAAATGTCTCCTCCACGAAATTTCTCGGATTAGAAATCGATCAAAAATTACAATGGTCTGATCACTTAAATGATCTCAGTAAAAAATTATGCAGTGCCATATTCGCCATTAGAAAGATAAGAAGTTTATGCGGTTTTGAAGCAGCTAAATCCGTTTATTTTGCATATTTCCACTCCCTAATAACGTATGGCCTACTGTTTTGGGGAATGGCACCAAACTCAAAAAGAATTTTTCTCCTCCAGAAAAGAGCGGTACGCAGTTTATATAGAGTCTCACCAAGAAGTTCTTGTAAGCCGCTATTTGTAAAATCAGGAATAATGACTCTATTTTCTTCTTACATCTACCAAAATATTATGTACGCTCGTAGACACCTAACAGAAGCTCCGGTGAATAGTGATTTTCATCATCACGATACGAGGAATAAATCCAATCTCCACATAAACCGACAGCGACTTAGCAAAGTGCGAAACAGTTTTATTCACCAAAATTTGTCCTTCTATAATAAGATTCCAGAGCAAATGAAAAGCCTTGGAGAGGACCAATTTAAAAAGATAATTATACATAATTTGGTAAGAAACCCAATTTATGGTATAAGGGAGTTTGAAAATTCTGAGTTTATTTTCCATGCTGATGATTAATGAAATGCGTAAAGTTTTAAACATAATGGTATTATGATAGCTGACATTCTAATTTTCATATAATTAAATTCATTTTAAAAAAAAAATACGAAGGCATATTGCTGGATTGGCAATAAAATATATATTTTTTGATTATTCTACATAGAATTTGCATTTCTCTTTTAATATATTATTCTCCCTGACTCATCACATTAGCATATTTTGATTATTTTGTATGTAGGTAATATTGAATATAATATTACAGCCATGACAACTATCACGATAGTTATGTTTATAATAATGAAATTTTTAGCATTTAATTTTGTGACGCATCCAAGTGTAGGAATGCCTATCTACTGGAGTAGTTGATTGTATTGTATTGTATTGTATTCAAGTGCTAACGGGTTCAGTGTAATTGAGGCATTATGACCCGATTCGTTCATGGGTCCGCCCAACTCACGGGTCAACACCCATCCTGTAGCCTCCAAGCGGACATTTAAAGTCCGGGTAGGACTCTGTGTCCAGTGGATCAATTTCCTCTGGGATTCGTTCTTCGGGCGAACCAGCGTTAGTCAATCGACTATGCATTCCAACTGACAACCGTGGGAGTCTGGAAACGACTTTGTTTCTTATAGAGGTGGCTGTTAACCTAATGACAGCTGCCCTCGTCAGGCAGTCGGGCAAAGAATGCCTCACTCCGCAATTATTTGAAATGAATCGGTGCTTACATTAGGTAGAGGACCGCGCAAGCGACCTCAAACCCATAATCCGGCCATAGCCGGCAGTTACGGGCGAGGCGGTGGATGCCCGCTGGATGCTTCTCAGTGTCTCGCGTAAGGCGTTGGACTCTGACAGGGCTAGTTGGCGGGCCTAGATATTGAACTGTCTATATCCTTTTTTGGCAGTTAATGGGCCCATGCTGGGTTGGCCACGAAGACCCATTCTGTTCAGGGTCGGTCACACTCACGGGTCAACACCCATCTGACGGCCTCCACGAATGAGGTGCGAACCTGGGTAGGACTCTGGCCTTGGTCAATTTCCCCTGGGAATCAAACCTCTGGCGCTCCTGGACGGTCTGCGCACCGTGCGGCGCAAGCCAATCGATTGTGCACTCTGACTAACAACTTGGGTTGTCGACTACAACGGGCGAGCCCGTCACCACAGGGAGTTTTAACGATTAGTCGTTCTATCTCCCTGGAGTGAGCGTAGAAGACTTTGGACAAAAACAATCCGCCGTCTAGCTACGCCACAACCCGTAAGAGACCAACGTCTTACCGCGAGATAGCCAGTAATGATTACCTGGCGGGCCCGACACTCGCGCCCTTACTTCCAATTGTGACCAGATTTCTCCGGTCTCTCGATTGATTCCGAGTTCGAGGTCGCTTGCGCGGTCCTCTCCCTTACGAAGCGGTGAAACGGTGAATACCGAATCTATCGCAGACCATGGCGTCCTTTGCCCGGCTGTTAACCCAGGATCGGATGGCCGATGGTCATTTCAAGAGCAGTCGCCGTAAGTTACGCAACCACCCCCGCTCTATAGGAAAAAATACAGCTTCCAGACTCCCCCGACTGTTAGTCAGAGCTGGGAGCTAACGGGTCCATGGTGAGTTGGCCACGATGACCCATGTGTTTAGGGTCGGTCACACTCGCGGGTCAACACCCATCCGACGGCCTCCACGCATGGGGTGCGAACCTGGGTAGGACTCTGGGGGGCGATCCCAGTTTCCCCCGGGAATCAAACCTCTGGCGCTCCTGGACGGTCTGCGCACCGAGCGGCGCAAGCCAATCGATTGTGCTCTCCGACTAACAGTCGGGGGAGTCTGGGAACTGTATTGTTTCCTATAGAGCGGGGGTGGTTGTGTACCTTATGGCGACTGCTCTTGAATTGACCATTGGCCATCCGATCCTCGGTGAACAGCCGGGCAAAGGACGCCTTGGTCCGCGATACATTCGGTGTACTCCGTTTCACCGCTTCATAAGGGAGAGGACTGCGCAAGCGACCTCGAACTCGGAACCAATCGAGAGACCGGAGAAATCTGGTCACAATTGGTAGTTAGGGCGCGAGTGCCGCCCGCCAGGTAACATACCTGGCTACTCGCGGTAAGGCGTTGGCTTCTAACGGGTTGTGGCGTAGCTAGACGTCGGATTTGTTATGTCCAAAGTCTTCTACGATCACTGCACGGTCGATAGAACGACGAATCGTTAAAACGTCCTGCGGTGACGGGTTCGCCCGTTGTGGTTGACATCTCAATATGTTAGTCAGAGTGCACAATCGATTGGCTTACGCCAGAAGTTTTGGCTTACGCGAGTTCGAGGTCGCTTGCACGGTCCTCTCCCTTACGAAGCGGTGAAACGGTGTATACCGAATCTGTCGCGGACCACGGCGTCCTTTGCCCGGCTCTTCACCCAGGATCGGATGGCGGATGGTCATTTCAAGAGCAGTCGCCGTAAGGTCCGCAACCACCCCCGCTCTATAGGAAACAGTACAGCTTCCAGACTCCCCCGACTGTTAGTGTCAAAGTGCACAATCGATTGGCTTGCGCCGCACGGTGCGCAGACCATCCAGGAGCGCCAGAGGTTTGATTCCCAGGGGAAACTGATCAAGGCCAGAGTCCTACCCAGGTTCGCACCTCATGCGTGGAGGCCGTCGGATGGGTGTTGACCCGTGAGTGTGACCGACCCTGAACAGAATAGGTCTTTGAGGCCAACCCAGCATGGGCACATTAGTTTCCTAAACAGATGGACAGGTATACACCTCGAAATTTAGCTTCTGCTTATCAATCGTCAATCAGTTAAACTGGTAAAAGGTAACATGGTTACAAATTGTGAATAGCCACAGTGAAATCGAACTAATTAATAACTCGTCACGAATCTGTAATTAACTCCTGAAAACTATCCGGCGTATGAAATCCGAAATAACCTTAGGCGATGCACGATTACCAGCCACCGTTGAACGGCGGCCTTGAATGAGACACGTACTTAAGAGGACGCTCATTTCATTCACGGAAAAGTTCTAGAGCGTAAAAACGGGCGAACTGAAGGGTGAGATGGGGATGGGGCGAGGAGAGAAGACGAACTCCATGCATTTACCTAGTTAGCGCGGATGAAAGTGAAACTCGAACAAACTCCGAACGGGTGTAGGGCAAACAAAGCGTATGAGAGTTGCCCCGCAATATTATGAGAAAGGGGTGAGGGAGAGGGGGTGAGAGAGGACAGTGATTAAATAAACGAGAGACAAAACCCCCACAGTACAGTCTACTAATAAAATTAAATATAGGTACTAGGCAATATGTTCACACAGTATATATATATATATATATATATATATATATATATATATATATATATATATATATATATATATATATATATATATATATATATATATATATATATATATATATATATATATATATATATATATATATATATATATATATATATATATATATATATATATATATATATATATATATATATATATATATATATATATATATATATATATATATATAAAATGTCTTTATTAAAAATAAAATACTTCATTTGCTCGTTCCCATGAAATAAGATATAAATCGTAATTTCTGGTCGAGAACGAGAAGTTTATACTTAAGGCTATATGATATTTACAAGAGTTCAAAACATAAGATAAAATTGTATAATATTGTTAATATTTGATTGGTTTTTTGTAAAATCTTTTTTTTAAGAATTCGTTTAAAGGATGACACTTTGATGAAAAAATAAAAATAATAAAAGCCACTTACATAGCTGGAAGGTTTTCCCGGACTGGACTGGGAAATGCTTATTGTTTAAACGAGATGTATTCTTGGATGAGTACCACTTTCGACGGTACACTGTAGGTTTAATGGGATCCCTTTATCGCTAGCGAACGATCACCCTTCATCCACATCTCAAAAACAAAGCGTATCCTTTTGCAAACCAAAATAAAATGTCTTTATTAAAGACAAATTTAAGCAAAAACAATGAAAAAAAATCACAATCAATCGTCTCTTAAATGCGGAATGACATTTCGAAAATTCGATTTGAAATTCGAATATATCCACTATTTTAAAGGACGATATAAGATTGCTGGGCTCGCTATCAGCCAGCTATTAAATGAAAATAAAAAATTTATTAGCGATAGCGAGCCCAGCAATCGTATATCGTCCTTTTAAAGAGTGGATATATTCGAATTTCAAATCGAATTTTCGAAATGTCATTCCGCATTTAAGAGACGATTGATTGTGATTTTTTTTCATTGTTTTTGCTTAAATTTGTCTTTAATAAAGACATTTTATTTTGGTTTGCAAAAGGATACGCTTTGTTTTGAGATGTGGATGAAGGGTGATCGTTCGCTAGCGATAAAGGGATCCCATTAAACCTACAGTGTACCGTCGAAAGTGGTACTCATCCAAGAATACATCTCGTTTAAACAATAAGCATTTCCCAGTCCAGTCCGGGAAAACCTTCCAGCTATGTAAGTGGCTTTTATTATTTTTATTTTTTCATCAAAGTGTCATCCTTTAAACGAATTCTTAAAAAAAAGATTTTACAAAAAACCAATCAAATATTAACAACTATATATATATATATATATATATATATATACTATATATATATATATATATATATATATATATATATATATATATATATATATATATATATATATATATATATATATATATATATATATAGATATATATATATATATATATATATATATATATATATATATATATATATATATATATATATATATATATATATATATATATATATATATATATATATATATATATAAAAAGCACATTTTTTAACTTTTAGACAATTTTTTGATATCTTTTACTTTTTATGAATCACGCCGATTACCTGACCTCTCAGAAGTAAATGTTTCAAATTTCAAGTCATGTTTAAGCTCTTTAACATGGAGGTGGGTGAACACAGAAGTTTAGAAACTCGAAACTTTAATATAGATATTATTTTAATTATAATATTGCGTATATTTTTATCATACCATGATTCTGAAAAACATCATCATCATCAACAAGCGCAAACTCATTCATATACTACTACTAGCACAAAGTGAAACTCACCCTTAACACTTATTACCTGCGTTCATGAATTGTGCATCGCTCTATCATTGTTCCTTTATTTGTATATCTGATTTATCGCCAATCGAACCCTTTAACGCTCACAACAATGATCAAGAAGTGGTATTATTACACGCAGGTATATCACAATACGGGCCAAATAAGATACGCCGTTATTGTATAGAGCAGAATCGGGAGAATAAAAACTGCATCGCATCGCTTCCCATAAGCTCGGATTAGGATGACTTAGCCTAGGATGATTGACTTTGAAAGTAGCGAATTCATGTAATTTATCTAAATATCAGTGTATCAGTATCAGTTCATTCCTACAGAATATACGATATAACCACGTTGTAACACATCACATAAAGATAAATTAGTTGAAAATATATTTAAATAATATGGGGTACTATCAGTGATCGCAATTGAATAGGCGAAAGCGCATAAGTGTAGACTGCATGCGCCTTGAGGCATTCAATAAATAGAATATTAATTTGATTTAAAGTGTAATATAAAACACCATTAAGACATTATTTCTAATAGAATGCACCTAATACCTACAAAATGGGAATGTAAAGTTGATATGATCTTAAGTTAGGCAGCTGCTAAGTTATAGTGATAACAAAACGATAGTGGTGTTACAATGTAGATACATAAAAATAAAAAACAAAACTCATTCCCTATACATGGGTACCCTGAGAAAAATATTATGATATAATTATACACGGAAATACGTATGTTTCAACAAGAATTTCGTATTTACACCTGACTGTGGTCCATAAGTATGACTTGAGTTACGGTGCCGCAATGTAAATACCTAATGTTATTTTATTACGTTGCAACCTTGGGATCTCACTACTAACATGACAGCATGTAGTAGGATACGTACGGTTATAGTCGGATACATGAATCATGTTGAAATTACAGTAGGTATACTGTTATTTCCGTATTAAACGTACGGAAAATGTTGTTACATATAATCGAGTAATGGAGTTTCAACAACATTCCTTGTAATTCAACAAAATTACGTTTGATACAACGTTATTCTGTATAAAATCGTAATAACAAAATGGAAATGTGAGAGCCTATCTAATATTTTTCTCACCGTATAAATATAAAATAAATATCAAAAATGTGAATCGTCGACTTAGTCAGCTGCTTTATTAAAAAATATTCAAAATACTCAAAAAGTGTCAAAAAAAAATATAACAAAATGAATAAAAAAATCGACGTATTTGTAAAGTAAGGTAGGTAGTTATGTTAAACACATATCTGCATATTTAAAGTGGCTATAAAATTTGTAATAATATCGAAATAAAAACTGAGGTAGCCGAAATTACAGAATAATAATATCTTACATTTAAATGAATCGACCTTACCAAAAGATTTTGTTCAAGGAACTTTTTAAACGCCGTTGTTTACATCCGCTTTGTGGAGAGTGGTAGCGTGTTAAAAGAGCTTGAAGCTAAAATATCCAAAGGAATTTTAACTTTGGTATTCTTTTATAGTTTATAATTAAGGCTATGTGGTATTTACAAGACTTTTATGGGGTAATGGCGACGACAAAGGATAGAATTTTCAAAAATTATTTATATTTTAAAAGGTTTAGTTTAAATCTTTTAAAGGAATTCATTTCATTATACATTTATATATAATTCTAAATTAACCGCATTTTTTAAAATTATCTATCCATAGCATACATCTATATATATATATATATATATATATATATATATATTATATATATATATATATATATATATATATATATATATATATATATATATATATATATATATATATATATATATATATATATATATATAATATATATATATATATATATATATATATATATATATATATATATATATATATATATATATATATATATAAATGAATCGCCGTGCGTTAGTCTCCCAAGATCTCGGAAGTGACACGACCGATTTGAATTATTATTTTTTTGTTTTGTTTGCCTTGATTCAGGGGTGGTTTGCAAAAAAAAGTATTTAGGAAAAACTCAAAAAAACAACTGAAAATCGAAAAAATCGAAATTGGTCATTTTGGGAACATTGGCCACTTTCTAGATGGCTATCGCGGCGATCGTATTGTTTGATTTTTTCCATCTATCCATAACTGTTATTCAATCCGTACAATGTGTAAAATTTCAAAACGTCAAGAAAGTAAAAAAAGTCGAAAAAGTAAGAAAAGTTGATAAAGTAAAAAATAGTCGGAAAAGTTAGAAAATGCAAAAAAGTTAAAAAAGTCAAAAAAGGCCAAAAAATGAAAAGGTAAAAAACAAAAGTCAAAAGTCAAAAAATGGAAAAAAGACGGAAAAGTAAAAAAAATGCGAAAAAGTCGGGAAAGTAAAATAAGTCGAAAATGTCAAAAAAGTCAAAGAAGGCAAAAAAGTTAAAAAAGTTAAAAAAAACAAGTCACATGCTAGGAAGTCGAAAAATGGGAAAAGTCAAAAATGTCGGAAAAGTAAAAAAAGTCCAAATAGTAAACAAATGGAAACAAGGCAAAAAAGTAAAATAAGCTGAAAAAGTCGAAAAAGTCGGAAAAGTCTGACTCTTCCAGTTATTCCACGTTCAAAAAGTCAAAAAAGTCGGAGAAGTCAAAAATGAAAAAAAAAAAACAAAAAAGTAAAAAAAAAGTTTTAAAAAGTCACAAACTTTTTAAGTCGAAAAATAGGAAAAAGTCATAAAATTCGGAAAAGTTAAAAAAGGCGAAAATGTTGAAATAGTCGGGAAAGTCAAATAAGTAAAAAAGACGAAAATGTCAAAAAATGCAAAAAAGTCAAAAACGTCAAAAACGTCAAAAAAAATGTAAAAAGTCGAAAAATGCGAAAAGGTAAAAAAAATCTTAAAAGTAAAAAAGATAATCGAAAAGGTAAAAAAAAACAAAAAAGTCGAAAAAGTCACAAAAGTCAAAAAAGTCGAAAAATGGGAAAAAGTAAAAAAAGACGGAAACGTCGAAAAAGTCGTAAAAGTCGGAAAAGTCTGAAACTCTTCCAGTTATTCCACGTTCAACTACGTCAGCTGACGAACTAAACGCGTGCTTATAATCATCAAATTTGTGGCGAAAGTTTTTGCAACAAAATCGAAATGCAGATGTGTTTTCGAAGCAAGTGTTGTACATTGGTAAAGGGAAAGTTGCAGTTGACATCTCATCATATTGTCCATTGATTTCTGTCAGTTGACCGAATCAAAGGAGTAACACTGTTGGCGTGTTTTTCCGAACGTAGCGCAAAAGTTTAAATACCATAATTAGCTGACCGAACGAGCCAATTAGCGGTGAAAAAGAAATATATCGATGACCTCAATGCGACCATTCAAAATGTAATCCAGAGACAGTTGTTTGCCTTCAAATCGATAGATACAATTATTGACCAGGGTGAGGTAGTCAACTATCTCACAGGATTTTTGAATTGGCTGTGATTGCCTGGATTCCCACCTCACATTTGCAATAGAAATTAGGCTTAGTCATCATCATGCTGCGTAACATCAATCAACCTCGACAATCAACATCAATCAACGAATTTGCCATTCGATTTTAAACGGCTGAAATTCCCTGTGCGTCTGGCCTGCGCGATGACAAATCACGCGTGTTGGAAGTTTGCGGAATTAACTTGGAATTTCAGTATTTCGCGCATGGACAACTGTATGTCCCGTGTTCGCCAAGCAATCGGTCGGAAAGCTATCATTTTTATTTAATTACGCGCCGTAAAACAAAACGAAAAACATACTTTACCAGAATGTTTTGTGTTGAATGTGAACTGCATTTATATTTCATCATGTAAATAAAATACATTAAATTTATTTTAATTACAAACGACTTTCATTTAATCACCAAACGAAACTCAAACCGTACATGATTCGGCCATATTATATATTTCAATGAATTGGGTATGGAAGGTTGATTAGGATTAATACACGCTTATGAAGAGTTACAATCAAATCAATTTTAGGTGGTACGAAGTTCACCGGGTCATCTAGTCATTAATATTAATAAGGAACTACAAGTAATGAAGTAAAAAACGAGTTTAGAGCTTAATTAATTATTTAAAAGAAAGTACAGGTGTATGTGGATTTTACTGCCTCACTAGGCTTATAGTAATAAAAATAATAATAATACTAATAATATTGTTGTTAATACAATGGATGACGTGTCAATAATATAATTTATAGAAATGAAAATGTGTATATACATATAAAAGTATATATTTTATATATATTGAAAAAGATATTATTATTTATTTATGATTTATTGATGCACAAATGCATTGGTAAAACAGCAGCGGCTCACCTCATTATTTTATAGTCGCTGCATTGTGGCAGTTGTCTGCGTACAAAGGCAACTCGCGAGTGCATCACAAAGCCCAGTCATAAATTAATATTTTGCCAGGGCTTAGAGAGAGAGAGAAAGAGCGAAATGGCTGAATGCTAGCGCGATGCGTCCATGCAAATATTTAATGCGCCATTAACATTGTGAATATGTATGAAATGATCTGAATGCGTGCGCTTCGAAAAAATCGATATAAATCTTCGCAGTTCAATGGATTTACTTGAATGGCGAAGGGATTGTCTGCGCATCCCATAAAGCAACCCTTCGTCTGGTGCGCGAGACGAACACGGTGATATGTGTAATTTTTCGGTTGTAGATCGAGTGGCGGGTGATCCCTTTTCACGAATATCTGGCTATCCATTTATTTATTTATTTTAAATAATTGGTACTCAAATAATACGCTAACAAATAAAATATTTTATACTGATAGTTTTACATAACTTCTTATTAGATAGAGCATAATATGTTATTTGTACTCCGTATGCTAAATTATATTTTACTTAAGTGCCATTCAACTGACGATTCGTGATAACAGTAATAATAAAAAAAACTATTTTTTTTAAATGATTGAGATCCATTAATATTTTAAAAAAAACATAACCAAAAAAATCGTCTTCTGAAATAGCGTTAAAAAAAGTAAAATGAAAATAACAATTCACTAGGCCATTAAATGACAGCAAAAGAAATAAAACGAGATGCTTAAGAAATTGTCATTAAAAAAACAAGTTTTAGAAATAAATTTACGTTTTTAATTTAAATTTAATTTGACTTAAGTTTTTTTTTGTTTTTTATTTTTTTTTTAATAAAAAATAAGAATTGATTGTTAAATAAAAGTGTAACCCTTCAAGCCCCTCGACTTCTATATCAAAGTCAACTGAAAGCGTCCAGAAAAAGTGATTTGATTGGGTTTTTCGTATCATTCCGTATTCAGTTGTATTTTATTTAAATGCACGATGATATTTGGATATCGAAGTCGCGGAGCTTAACGAGCGTTTTAGCTCGTTGCGTTATCTATCGGTGGGTAAAATATTGCTATTTTACGATATTAGCTATTTTTATCTACCGCTAGATGGCGGCAAGCTGCAAAATCAAAATATATTTTTTTCAAACATTTTTTTTTTTTGCCTACAGTTTTTTTTTAAGTTGTTTACCAGCTTGTACTGATTCACCCCCTTCAAGGATGCCGGTTAATTAAAACTCACCCCGTAGAAGCATAAATAAAAAAAAATAAAAACCAGAGGGCAAAAAATATGTTTTTTTTTATGAATGCAAGACGCTGGCGCTCTGTTTTGCTGGGTGTCGTCGCCTGTTTAAGATAAAATGAATCGTTCTACGTTTGCTGTAGTGATAGTTTCCGTTGACGACTTAGAATGAAAACCTTAACCTTCTATGTATGAAAGTAGCGAATCCCCGGAATAATTCGCAATATCAAACCCTCGAACGGTCGCGGCATAAATCACGCACGTGATAAAAAATCGAAAACATGTGTTCGGCTTCCGGTGTGGATCGCCCTGAATGCGCCTGCTCATATTTTACGATCGCGCGCCCTTTTGTCATTCAAAATGGCGGGCATTTTTCGACCGGCTGGAACAATGGCGGCTGGATTTCCTCCGCGTGCGGCGCGCGGGTTATATGCAAATCGGGATCCGCCGCTCCGCAAGGGTTAACCCTGAATGGGACGGGTTTTTTTCTCAAATTCGGGTGCTGGGTGCCCCGGCCTCGTTATCAGAGGTACCCGCCAGTCGCGTCCTGATTATCTGAGTGGTAACATTATGCTGTGTGATGCGCTGTGAAAGTGAAATCGGTAATGTTTTTAATACCAATGACCTAAAGACGTTCAAGTTTACATATTTGTGGTAGTAACAGCAGTGTGGCAATATTAAAAGAGTGAAATACTTAAAAAGAACTTAAGGACAACTTACCTAAATGAAGGTCGAATCATGCTGTTTGTCACAGATGTTAAGTTGCCAAAGTGGTCAATAACCTTTGTAAGTATAGGTTGTTTTGAAATATTATATTTATATATAGGTACATCGTGCTTCTACAAAGGGTACCTTATATATAGCAAATGATTTCTGAGTATAAATAAAGTCAAAAATGCCGAATTATTTGTCCTGATTTTTTTGGGAACTGGGAGGGTTTTAAAACCGGTAGAATATTTTGCATGAAAAAAAAAAGATTCAAATAATCCAGTTTTTGATTTTGGTTTAGACTTTGTTACTGAGGAAAGTGTAGATATGTATGTATATGTTATATAGTATTATAATTAATATCTCTCATTATATCTAATATTCAATACTACTATTAACCATATCATTCCTACATTTTCTCCTCTATCCCTTCTCTATGGTACTTATATTGATAAATTTGAATATGCTTGATTTTTTTTAAATTTTATTTTTATTCTTTCTTAATTATTTTTTTGTAAGTAGGTGATTTATATTATATGTTAAATTGCATTGTATAAATGGCTATATATAGTGTTATAATACAATGTTTTTCCATTAAAATACAATTTATGCTCTACACATTTTCGCTATTATTTTTTTTATCGCGTCCGGGCCATTTCAGGATATGTCTCTCCAAAATTATGCGGCCTGGATGGCCTTATCGTTTACCTCTTGTAGATCCTGGTGTGTGAAAAGAGATTGACAGTTGTGGACAGGATCGGAGGTAGTTTCATCCTGCATCGTTTCATATATGCATATAGGGTTCTCTGTGTAGACCCAGCGAACAGGATTAGCCCGGCATCTTGTCACACCCACCCTCAGTCTGTTGAAACTAAGCCAGATGGTGTAGAGGAGAATTAATAAAAAATAATTAAAGCATTGTTTATGTTCAGATTTTGAATATTCAGTAGGTATCTATTTTCTTAAAAACTACAGCTAAACCAAAAATAATGGAGGCGATTTTCTGTTGAATTTGAATTAAAAATTAGTTTTAAGCAATTAAAATTCTTGTAATCCTAGAACCTTTTTCAGGAAAAAAAAAGCAAAGTATTTTTTTTAATGTTTAATGTTTATATTGTTGTATTGTTATATTATATTGTTATATTGTTGTATAAATACTATTGTATTTTGAATGAGAGTATTTAGTACTTTTCCATGATAATTTTAAATGACTATTATAGGTATGTGAGCGTTATATCAATATGTAATTGATTTATATATGTGTATTATTTTAGTTTTCATTTTTATTTATTTTGGTTTTATTATTATTTTCCTATAAATATATGTATGTATATGTGTGCATATATGGATATATATTTTATCTATAGATGTACCTATATAAGTATCTATCCATATTTGTATATGCGTAAATATTTGTAGTTTTATATTAATCGATTTAAAAATAAGTACTAACTATAGTTTAAGTTGACAGTGCACACTTAATATCGTCATTAAAAGTCGCCTTAGAACAGGCCTGGGCCTAGTTAGGCGACTGTGTCAATCATTAAAAATAATGTCGCATCAATTTCTTGCTAACATCTTAATCAAATATGACATTAATTTTTTACTATATGTGTTATTAAAATATATATATATATATATATATATATATATATATATATATATATATATATATATATATATATATATATATATATATATATATATATATATATATATATATATATATATATATATATATATATATATATATATATATATATATATATATATATATATATATATATATATATATATATATATATATATATATATATATATATATATATATATATATATATATATATATTTATATTTGATAGGTTTTGTAAAGAAATCCTTTTATAGGATGATATTTTTATTTAAAATAAAATTAGTAAGAGCTACTTAAAAAGCAGCGAAGGAAATCCCAGCTTTCAAAATCCTTTCAAAATCCCAGCTTTCAAAAAATTCAAAATCCCAGCTTTCGAAATCCCAGCTTTCAAAATCCCAGCTTTCAAAATCCAACTTTCAAAATCCATTTCCCGATCCAAGCTGGGATTTCCTTCGCTGCTTTTTAAGTAGCTTTTACTAATTTTATTTTAAATTAAAAAAAATATATATATATATATATATATATATATATATATATATATATATATATATATATATATATATATATATATATATATATATATATATATATATATATATATATATATATATATATATATATATATATATATATATATATATATATATATATATAATTTCACGAATTATTTCCCACATTTATCTTTGCAGAAACACCATGTGTGTATATATTTACATATTAACCTAACTTACTTTAATCACATTGCGCATCATCCTATTGAAATATCTTTAAAATTTACCAATAGAAAGAAATATTCTCTCTCCGAATATATGACTTTTACTCCATAACTTTGCTCTTTACAACGAAAGAGAAAACTGAAGAGCTTCATATTTACAAAGAAACCGAACACTATGTACATCGCGGATTATTTTTCAGTTTGCCGGTGCCAAACGGTGACATCCCATCGATCCTTCAGTGGTCCAATTTGTAATATTACACTTTCACACAGATAATGTATTGGCCTCGGACGTCCTGAGGTGGGGGTTAGGGAGGGGATACGTCACTCTTATCAAATATTTGCTAGCTGCCGTGGGGGTTGGGGGGGGGGGGGGGGTGGAAGAGTAGGGCGACGGAAAGGGCGCCATGTTTTTCCCTCCGATATTTTTTATAGCTGTTCGAACCCCCCGAATGTCAAATTCGAATCGGGAGGGCAATCCGCCATTATTGCACTATACAAAAATACATAATGGTAAAACTATACTGGCAATGAGGGTGGAACTTCTCGGCAGCGGGATTTATTTCGGTTTTCGTGATACACTGTTCTGTATATTTTAAGTTCGCATTGTCATAAAAATATTGAGATTTTTAAAAATTTATACGGTAAATAAATTATATAATATAAATAATCTATTTGTGTAACAAAATGAATATTATAAGTAATAACATTTTATTGTCAATATGAAAAAAAAGAATAAATAAAAGAGCAATAAACAGATGAAGTATTGTTTCTTTTTTCAACATATCATTAATAGAGTTTCATAAAGCTCTAAAAACTCTACATCAAATATATTGAATTAAAGGAAAACAAACCAAAAAGAAAAGGAAATACTTTCCTCGAAAATCGGCTGTTTTCATCATTATATGCATTTATGTATGTTCTATGTATACGTATAAAACCTTTTTAATGATAACCGGCCATAGTTTCAAGAAATACACAAAGCTTTGTACCTTTAATCTAAGACAATATATATTCAAACTTATCAATACTGAAATTATCTCGGTAGGTATGGATAAATGGTTTCATTAATATCAAATTGCAAAATGAACATTGATAAATTAAACAAGATTTGGAACACTCTTAGTGGAAACAATTAGTAGGTAATCTTTTTAAAATTCTTTCCCAACGAATCAACGTTTATTTGTATTTTTGACGTGTATGCTGCGATACCTTTGAATAGTCTCCTTGTTAATTTAAGGAACTAACCTTCTGTATATATTTTTTTGTTCGGCTTAAACAATATTACCTCTCTCAGATGAAGGTTTCAATTTTTACCCTTTTTCCTTCGTCTTTTCATTTCAAACTTTCTCCACCTGGGCTTAAGAGGCCGTGTACGAAATCGACGTGGGCCGCGATACATCTATAATCAATGGTATAATATAACTATAGGTAGGTAGGATTTTTGGAGCCAAAGAGATACGTCCACCCTTTGGAAGCGCTCGGCGGGGACTAGCTGACTTGAGGCGTGAACCGTATCATAGGCGAGTATCATAACGCGAGAATTAGATTGTTTTAAAAGACTTCATGCCAATTTTAATTGATGTTTTGCATTTTCTTTTTGAGTAAATGGATTGATATTGAACAAAAGTTTATTTCTGTTGTTTTAATTTTATGAACGAGAGTTCTAAAAGGCCAAAATCAAAAGCAATTCTTCGCCCATTTTCTAAAAAAATTAACAAATTTAAATATTTTTTTTATCAACAATTTTATATGAAAGTAGTAAAAAGTGATTCACTTATTATATAGAGTACTTTCACAACAATACATTGTAATTATTTCATACCGTTTAGATTTCAAAACGATTCGTAAATATGTTATATTCTAAACCTCTGACAGCAAAAATCCACAAACAATCGCCGGTTTAAGGTCAATTAATCAAAATTCTATAATATGTTTAAATAAATTAGCTCACTCATTAGACAATAATATAAATGATCTTTTATGTTGTGCAATAAAACTTATAGAAATACAGTATTTTAACATTAAATTCACGTCTGCAAAATTACGTAAATTCACGAAATGCGCAAAATTTCGTATACGGCCTCTTAAGTAAGTATGTATTTATTTATTTCACGTACATATCTACATATATTATATTATTTGAATTTTTAGCTTTTTAGTATTCCTGTGTTTTGCCAGGTGGCAATAAACCCGCCTCTCTGTTAAAAAATATGTAAATATTTTTTTACTAAATATTTTAATTAATTAAATACTTAAGAATTACCTAATGCTTTAAAGGTCAGACGACAAAAAAAATCAATATGATAACACTATAAACAGGATAAAACGAATTTACCGCGTGAAGTTTGTTGCACCCGAGTTTCGGCGATGTTTCAACCGCCGTTGTCCAGATTACGGGTCTAGGGTGCTAGTTTTACCTGGATAAAGATGGTTGCAACATCGCCGAAACGTCTGATGCTACAAACTACCCGCAGTAATTTCGTTTCTATCCTCTGTCAAACAACCAAGACAGTCTTCGATTTCATATGACAACACTATTCCCATCAGACCACTCCTCGATCGAAAAAGAAATAATTGAAATACATTAGCTATTCCCACATTGTATAAATAAAGCGCTAAAACTTGTATCATTAAAGACACAACACGCATGCGCACCGATCTGAAATATCATGAGAATGCACGATTCCATAGAAATCATTACAAGTATTACATTTGCAAGCCCTGAAGACAAACACGATCTACACAAATACCGCGAATCGTAAGCGCTCATTACACATTGGCCTTGTTCCTACTCGCCGCGAGAAAGTGTTGACACTTGCCACTTAAATTTAGTGACGGAATATTAGAAAGCGAGTGTACAATACCATAGCAATAATATTGTTGACTAATGTTTGGAAAAGACGTACTTGATACAAGTAAATGTACTAAAACAAATAAAAACACGACAACCGTCACAGAAAGTAAACTATTGTATTTATAATTATTTTTATGCGGTTTCTTAATAAATACTTATGGTTTATGTAATTATACATATAGATACATGTATATTTCCGGGAATGTACTCAATCAGACTTTTTATTTGACAGTAAACACGTTATATGTAAGTATGACATTTGGATATTGAATAATTATGGACATTTGAACATTTAGACAAGTACCTAATTGATATTTGAACAGTTAAGGCACCCTATGACACTGGGGATGATAAAGATTCTAACATTTAAATTTGTTAAAGTGCTTAAAAGTTACGGTACAATAAAGAAACGGAAAACATACATAGATGAAACCTGAATACATTACACTCCTTTTTTGTTGGGCAGTCGTGTAAAAATGTTTTTATATATTGTTAAACAAATTCGATTATATCATAAGAGATTTAGAAAAACAATATTTTAAAAGGCTTTTCAAAACGATGCATTTTAATACGTTCCTCATTAATTTGAGTTTTGATATATATTCATTCTCTTTACTTGTTACTCTTATGTTATTTAATTGTTATAGGTAGTTATATAATTATTATATGTTATAAATGCAAAGAATTAGCTATTCGCGAAGATAATTTTACGCACGTGTCACGATTGGAAGTCGTTCATTTATAGTGGCAGCCTTATTATATTTCATAACACTTGACATAATATTTGACTTCAGACGTATCTACATATTTAGGTATATCTCTTGTTTATCGGTAATAAAACTCAATTTTATTCTCTGGATAATATATAATTATTTAAAATTCATATTCTCTTTCAGAAATTATGATTCGGTACATTTAGTATCTGGTAACATTATTTATTAGTACATATATTCTATAGAAGATATTTCGAAAAATTCCTTTGATTATGTGTTCAACTATATATTGATGATGTTCGTAATTGGAGTAAAAAAATCCAATTGGTATTTTAGCATCATTATGCTAAACTAAAACATCTTACACACCGTGTTCCTGATTTAAAGCAAAAACTGTAAGACTAGACGTATACACTCACAAGTAATCAAGAAAAAGAAAGAAAACACAGTTTTTTGGTTTTAGACATTTATATAAAAAAAACGTTTTTGATTTTTAGGATATGTTCGAATAGAGCAGATTAAGTTACATGAAAAATCAAGGTGAAAATTATTTACAACCTATTTTAATCCAGGCCTTTGTAACCGTATTTTTAAAATTAAAAATCTTTCTGTTATGGGTTTTCTCTAGACAACAAAGTTCTGAACTAAAAATAAATATAGAATATTTTGAAATCAGTTTTAGTGTAGAATAATTCCACGTTAAAGAATCTCCTAATATATATCCAAAAATATGTATTATAAAAACAAAACAAATCTATTTCTATTTCTGTTCTTGTTTATAATTATAGACATAAGTTTCAGTTTTTTGTTTTAAATCCGGGATAACGTATTTATTGACACTATTTTTTATTGGCATAAAATATGTATCTACCTAGTTTTGAAACTAGATAGTTTTGAAACTATCTAGTTTCAAAACTAGGTAGTTTTGAATCTATCTAGCTTCAAAACTAGGCAGTTTCAAAACTACCTAGGTTTGAAATTACCTGTAGTTTAGAAACTGTATTTGTTCTGATATCTTTTAAAAATAACCATTTTGACATTAACAAGGAAAGGTTTCGGAACGTCGCAAGTATGAGTAGGTGCATGAAGTTACATTCGTTGAAAGATCTTTGTTTGTACATTTATTTAACTGTACCTTTAACTAAAATAAATATAAGAAAAACTTGTACTTTTCTAGATGTAATATCCAGACTCTAACAATTGCTGATAACGAACAAAGTTTACCGCTCTACCAATAATATTAAAAGCCTCCTCGTTCTAATGTAATATTACCCTACTTTAAAACAAATACATTTCGTAACTGCTCTCTGATGCACACCCAGCTTAATGCTTCGTTAAGACGTTATGGGTCAAATGTGGGGTCAACAGCGTGCCGCAGCTCGTGTAATAATGCTATTAGGGCTCGCCTTTGTGAAGGGTCTACACCTTAAATGGGAGTAAATCATTTTTATATGTCGATTCTAATTGAGATTTACTGGCTTTTAACACCGACTTAACAACCTACTTACGCCTTGAGAGGCTTCGTGATTTGAGAGCATTAATATATAAACGAATCCTTTTTTAACTGTTACATATCTTACTTGTTTTGATTATTTGATATTATTCAATTTTGAAGACATTCAATTTTGTTTTATTTGCTTCGTAATTTTTTATCGTTTTGTCAGTTAAATGAAGATTTAAAGGTATTTATAAGACGTCTTCTT
>OX155960.1:20940473-21029250 GCA_944548615.1 Micropterix aruncella | reverse complement strand
ATATATATATATATATATATATATATATATATATATATATATAAGGATCGTGAAAAAATATAAAGAAAAATAAATAGTAACATATATAAGTCCTACCTTGAGGATGATAGAATTGCGGTAAAATGTTTTTCGGGTAGGCAGCGCGGTGTGGGTCTTCGTGGGCGTCGTCAACCAGTAGGCTGCCAAAAGTCGCGGTTGAAAAACGCGGGAAAACGGCGGCGGGTGACTTTCCCGCGGAAAAGTTCGGGAGGCGTGCGGACCGCGCGGCCGCCGCAAGGAAAATGCTTTCTCGGAGCCTCCAAGAAAGCGGCAACTCTCCGATATCTTTGGCGGGATAAGCGAGCGAGACGAAAGAGTGCACGAGACAAGGAAAGGGGGTTTTCTTTTCGGCTTCCCCTATCGGTGTGTAAGGGTGTGTGAATGTGTGTCTGTGTGTGTGTGTGTGTGTATGTAGGCGTGCGACGGTGAGCGTATCTAGTTTTTCCCCATACACAGCAATCCCTCACACAGATGCGCTCGCGACAATATAACAACAGAGCAGCGTACGTGTAGGCCGCGCACTCACACCAGCTCACGTGTGATACGTCGTTGGCTAGAGGCAGTGCAATGGATGATGGTTTAGTTACACATTAGATAGATATGCAAAAACAATATTTTTTATCTAGTTTTACATATAATGTAAGTCAGAAGGAGTCTCCCAGGCTCCGAAATTTGGAGTTTGTTATTAATAAGCTTGGAATATTCTACAAAAGCAGTTTTTGCACTGGATTTATTACTGTTATATACTGTCACCTATGTGACGAGTAATTTGAGTACCTGTCCGTGTCTTGACTTGGACCTTGAACATCAGATTTGTAATTCTTTTTCGTAGCGTTGACTAGTAAATTATTAGTAAACTTTGGGCCTTGACTACCTAACTATGCAAAAGGTGCATAAATCTACTAATAATCACAACCATATTCGGAAACAAATAATAACACTTATTAAAAAATGTTGTGTATACCATCATCCGAAGTCTCCGTGACTTCTAACACCTTAGCAAGGTATGGCATGTACGGACATAAATTGACACCTTATTGCATACGATTTTCTCTTACAATAAATGGAATGTAATAGAACGAACGAAAATATATTAATTACTAATATTTTAGAAATGTTTGAGATAAATAAAAGGTGGATAGATTATTTACCAGATAATGTATTAACGTAAATATAATGTTTAGCTGGAAGTGCTGTACGGACAGAATTTGACAACGAGACGCATCCAAAAATGTGCAACCCTATTTTCACATTAACAAATATTTATATCGACCAAATATTTGTATATTTATAATCAACCAATATTTCATATACAAGTTGGCGGAAAATTAATCATCCAATATTCTTTTTGAATAACTATTTTCCTAAATTAAAAAAAAAAGATTTTGTGTGATATTCCTTGCTCTTGCGGAGTATAGCGCTTCATTGCTTGTCTGTTTGTATACTGCAGCTGTCTAGTTCACAAATGTCACAAATGTCATTTGCAATTTTTTTTTAATTTTTCGCCATTTGATTAATTATGGCGCCACCTTGTATATCGACCAATATTTGTAATTTTGCAAATTTGTGCAACATAGATCGAACGATAGATAAAACTGTAGTTATCAATAAAAAAACAGGTTTTTAATGATTATATAATATTTTTATTAACATCGCTTCGAAGCCCAGCTTGATTTGTGATTGGTATAAAAATATCATTGTAGAATATCAGTACCATAACAGAATTGTATAAGTAAGATAAAACGAATTTACCAGGCGAAGTTTGTGGCATTCGACGTTTCGGCGATGTTGCAACCTCAGTTGTCCAGGGTGGACGCTGTCTCAGTCTACCCTGGCCAACAGCGGTCGCAACATCGCCGAAACTTCGGGTGCTACAAACTTCACGCGGTGAATTCGTTTTATCTTATTTAGAATGTCAAACAACTGCGATAGTCTTCGACTTCACATATGGGAATTACCGCATAGTATGCAAAAAAAGCATTTTTAAATATTACACTAAATTCTTCACATTAATATTTTTTATTGTTTTTCTATTATTTCTGTCATTGTAGGTAATAGACACACTCGCCTTACTCTACGCGATAGAGACAATTTTTCGGTCACCGGCGCGGGTGTGTGCGTGCGTAGGTACTCTGGAAATGCGTCGGTGTGTGTGTGCCACCCCTTCTTGCTTAGAAAGAATAGGTAAAACTACCCTACGTACGTGAGCAGCGGGTAGGCGGGTTGCCGAGGGGGAGGCGGCCCGGGGTCGAGAAGGGTGGGCGGGGGACAGAAGGGGTGCGACACTAAAAACGTGCCACGGCCTCCCCCAGAAGTGTATATGTAAGGAAAATTTACGACGAGACATATTATTGATAGGAGTGACTAGAAAATTGTGTGAACGCCGCGCCACAGACTAATCGGAAGGTTGTGTGCGTTCGCGACAGACACGACACGAATTCGACGAATCGATGCGCTCCTCAGAGCACTGCAGAAAGATCGAACAAGATATACATAACGACGGTGACATGCTAAAATAGCCAATTCTTCAAACTGGGTTTTTTGACTTACACAGTCGTATTCAGAATGAAAAGGAGAATATTGTTTGGAGAAGCTAGTTATTTCTATTTTCTCTTTTGGCGAAGGGAAAGTATTGTGAACGCACTTAAGTGTGTCTGTGTTTGTGTGTATTTCTTCACGATAGCGATCAAACGCATCATCCGTTTGAGCTGAAATTTGGCGTGCAGGCATCATTTCGTCATGGCAAGATTTCAAATGATTATGGTTGAAATCGGTCACTAAAGCAAATATTGCATTTAGAGACTTTAAATAATCGGTACACAGATCGGTACACAGATGATATCTTGGACCAAAATTACGTTGTAAAGTTTTGGTTGAAATATCTCCTATACAAGCATCAATATATTAGCTAGATATGCCCTCACATACAAATAAGTTGGCTCCACCATCCTTTCCGAGTAAAACATGTGACAGAGAAAGCAATAAATTGAACAGTATGCGAGAGAAAAGCGCGCCGATATTCTTCGCGGCAGCTCTCAAACCGGAAATGGTCGGCTGACTGCCAGGGGACTGCGACCAAACTACCACTGGCCGGCTTTTAGTAGTGGTTTTGAAGTTGTCATTTTCGAGCGCGAAATGCCTATCTAGGGGACCATATATCGATGTATACAAGCGACACAAACAAAATTTAAATTCCGTTATATTTAAGAAAATACTACGCAATTTTTGGAAAAATACTATTTTATTATCACGGAAAATGTGGGAAATTGGTCATGTTAGATTGGTCATATTAGATTATTCCATTGATGTTATAATAACCAAAGTGTCAGAAGGCCATTTCGACGTGATTATATTGCTAAACTCGCTTGCTAAGAAATGAAAAAAATCGTTTGTCTCACCACAAGACTTTCCCGGCAAGTAGACAATCCTCCCCTGCCAACCCTCCACCCCAAGGCCGACCCAGCATGTACCCGCGCGTTAATTCGTTATTAACTATGTCAAAATGGCCTTCTGCCACTTTGGTTATTCATCTATGGAATAATCTAATATGACCAATTTCCCACATTTATCTGTGTTTGAATATGAACATTTTAAAATGTCATTTTATTATCTTGCATTAGAATAAAATAAGATATAACAAATATTGATCGATTATTTGGTATGCGGAGTTTTAATGTACCTCAACGTAATTCGACAACAATGATATTTGAGAGTAATGATGAGCACGTGACGAGACGAGATGAGACTTCGAGGACTGTCGTCTTGTCTCGTGAAAAATTATCTCGTCTCGAGTCTCGAACGAAACTCTCCAAAGTCTTAACGAAACTTAAGTAAAAACCGATTTGAAAAGTGATTTAGATTCCTTGCATGTTTATATTGTTTTACAGACACTGACATATTTTTCGGTAACCACCTATGTGTTTAAACATTTTATATCTTATTAAATACTATCAATAGTTTTGTATAAATAGTATGTAGTTATAAATTACTAATATTTATTTATCCAAATAGAGATTTTTTAAATAATTGTGGTGTTGTTATTTTGTTATCATGTGTTTTATTTATTGAATATATCATACAACGTTAAGCGTATTTGAAGCGTGTGCACAGTCAAAGAGTTGTTACTCCAAATTGGAATCTTAGATCTCACCTGTCCAAGACTAATCTTACAGCCGCAGGCAGGGTTCACAGAGTCCTCTTCAGGTTAGTACATCTTCGAGGAGGCTACCTGATGGGAGCTGAACCGTGAGTTGAGCCGACCTAAAAAAGAAACTGGTCATCTGGCCTAAGCTGCTCGGAACCATTAGGTGCCAACAGAATCAACAACCGATGAAAGGCAGAATGAATAGGAAGAGTCACTTTGTTTCCTATTAATTAGGTACTTTTTGGTAACGCTGCCAGCTTACGAATATATCACCAGTGCTGCATGCTTATAGGTCTAGCATATCACATCCGCCTAATCTATACTTAACCCCCGTAATCTATACTTAATCTCCTAATAAACTAACTCTACTGTTTTACTATGATTATTAGTAAATAATTACTTTAAAAGCTATAATGTTTACCATGGTTGAGTTTATTTACCTGATTTCGTTGTTGGGTGTCGCTTATTCACATCACTTTTACTTCCTCTTGTATATCCGTCTTTCACTTTTGATTCTGATACAAATTGGGAATACCACGGAAATGCGGCTGTTTATAAGCGAGTGACGAATCTGTTGCGTTAGTATACACCTGTTTCATAATCTGTGGCCTCGCGCCGTGCTCGTCCTTCCGCGCGACGGCAATTTGCTGAAGGATTCGCCCCTCTTGTTCGCCCCGGGGAGGATGACTCGGTTCACTACTCGCACGATGCACGCCAACGTGCAAGTATTTCTGTATCCTTTGTTGCCGTCTCTCTATCTGAGGCTTTCTTCTTCGAGGCTTCTTGAACGATTTGCCTTGGAGGTTGGATTGAGAGCATAATCTCAGAGGGTATTTAAAAATATTAATATTTTAAACTGAAATTGTAGAGGTTAGTTCGTCCAATTCAGTATAAAATAACCTACTGCATAGGTGGCTGTATTTATTAAATCATTCTGCATTAAAATAATAAGACATTTTTATAAACCGACAAAAAATACACTGTCGCACCAGCAGTAATGATAACTTATTTATTTATTTATTTAAAAATTAATTTCTATAAAACATTGATTTTTCTTACAAAACTAACAGGAACCGAATGGCAAAACCTTAACATTTTTCTTATTTGATTCTGTCACCCAACTGGGAGTAGCCCATTCTAGGGTGGACAGGACTCTAATATTACAAAAAATATGTAAAAGTTTTAGTAAACTGCTTATGAATCTAAATTGCCCTAAAATGATGTCCTCAAAAAAAAATACAATTCCATTATATAATTGGACAAACAAAGAGAAGGACAAACAGAATAATCTTAGTAGAAATAATATGAACTTAGATTAGAAAATATTGATAGTTTTAAATATATAATTAATAAGTGGCTATTGGAGTTGCGGCTTTCTGGAACAAAACAAGAACTGTCAATTGTAATTAAATTTGTTTTAAATAGTATATCTATAAAATATATGAATATATATTTTGTTATTATTATTACTATGTAATCTTTAATAGGTTCTAAATATATTACGTATTTTTTAATCTCTACATAATATTACTTTCTTAGGTAGGTACTAATAATTTTATATTTAATATGTCAGCTCGCAATCTAAAATCAGTCGTAAGTTGCGTATCTAGGTCTAAGCGTATGTGTGACGTAACTTGGGTTGCATATATTTGAAATGGAAAAAAAAACTGAAAACTTATTATTTTCCTATTATAAATTGTAAACTTAAATTAATATTTGTCAAAAACTTCGTCTCTTTTTACGACTAGTCATTCCAAACAACTAGACATACAATCATATTATCAATGCCTAATCGGTAAACGTCAATTTTCCTTTTTAGGCCACGCGGAAATCAGCTGATTGCTGTCTGGGGTAAACGGCTGTTAATAGGCACTCACATTCGCGCACGTGCACACAGACACCCGCGTAGCAGGCTGCAGGACGCGTCTGTATTGCTGCACTTAAGGACGAATCTACCCCTCCCACTAACTAGGAGCAACAGGTTATTACTAACATTAACACGTGCTAGCGTACTTCCTGCTGCGGCGGCTGGGGGAGTTTTTCTGAGAGTTTTTTAGACAACTGTTTCTTTGTAGCGATAATAATAGAAACAACGTCTTAGAAATGTATAGATATTGGTGACCCCGATAGCATTTAAAAACATGAACTTCAGATTCAACTACATATATTTGTAAATCAAATTAAATCAAATCAAGAAGCTTGTATTTGATGTAAATACATTGTGAACTTCAAGAAAATAATATATTATACATATATACTTTTTTTACGAATTCTGTGGACCACACTTAAAAGAAGCACTTAAGTAATTACATTACATTACATTACATTTACGTCGTGTCCAATTGGCGACCAAAAGCTGCTCTTGGACGTGTCAAAATATCTGTGTTGTAGTAAGTCTCATTACTACTTTAAACTTTACTTAACATACATATGTTATTAAAAGAAATATATAGCATCTAATATACTTTGGAACCTACTAAAAGTTATTCGTCGTAGAATCCTATTACAAAATAAATTAAAGGCCTATTTAATAAAATAGTCAATAATTCTAATGGCTACCTACTAAACATACAATAATTAAAATAGTCAGTGAAAAAGTTGAATAATCAAAGAAGAAGCCTAACAATTGAAATAGTCAATATATCGAATATATACGTAATAAAAACTGTACATAGTAACATCCAAAGTAATAAGTAAATTATTAAATAATCAAACTAAAGCTAAATCTTACATTTAAATACTAAAAGTACAATCCATTTTTTCAAATCCATTGGCCAAATCAAAAAGAAAGAATTATAGTAGGAAAAGAACAGAAAAATACTAGGATAAAAAATAGTTATTTAGTGAATCTAACCAATAAGTTGTATTAACACTAGTCGTCTTTATCATTCAAGTACTTAGTTGTTATCCTTATTTTATGTTTTTCACAACGAATTTCTAATACATTTATGCGTTTAGGTTAACGCGTTTATATGTAACATGCATAAATTGCTATATCGGTAAGTCGAAAATTAATATTAGGTACGCATTTACGACTCGAATTTACATTTACAATTTTAGGTCTGCGATGAGTAATAATTACATTTAAATAAAAAGGTTTTTGGGCATCAGAACAGGCCTAAGCAAGACACTATCTAAGGCATTGCATTGACCCCTCACATGTGAGGCGTCCAATAATGGATGCTATGGCAAAATGTATACAAAATGTATATAAATTTATATAAATGTAAATATAAATGTAAATGTGCGCCTCTCTATAGTAATCCGCTCTATAGTAATGCTATAGCTCTATAGTAAACCCCGCTCTATGTAAATGTAAATATAAATGTAAATATAAATTTATATACACTTTGCCGTAGGCAAACCCGACATATATGATGAGTTTTAATTAAGAAGTATCCTTAAAGTGCTCGACTCAGTACGACCAAATTAGCAAGTATTTATAATAAATTTGTGAAGAAACATATTTTTTTTTTTGTAAATTTCAGTTTTTTAATTTATGAATAAAAGTTTTACAAACGTTTGCGCTTTGCGCCATCTAGCAGTAGGTAAAATATCGCGAATAAACAATATTCGCGTCATTTTACCTACCACTAGGTGACGCAGCGTGCTCAATGTATTTTATACTTTTTTCAACAAAGTAAACATTTTAAATTCTCCAAAAAAAAATGTATTTTCCCTCAATTTTGTATCAAAAGTTGCTTATTTGCTCTTACTGATTCACCCACTTCAAAATGATCGATAATTAAAACTCACGCTATAGACGAGGGTATAGCAGACAAACTTTTAAAACGATATTCCCCAAATGAGTCAAGCTGAGCTCCTGTTTCCTGTTATTTACTGTGGCTGCTATCCGGATTTTATAAAATAAATCTCCGAAATTCCCTCGCGAAAAAGCACGATGTGCGTAAGTAGAGTCGGGACGAATTTACACCGAATGCGAAATGGAAATTTTGCGTCAGAACTATCGGGCGTCACCGAAGCCCTAAGTCTTAATCATAGGAGTGGGAGACGTGAGTGGAGCGACCCTAGACAGGCAGCGCACCCTAGACATTAGGGTTTGAATATCGTAAATAATAAAATATATCGATATAATAAGTACTTTTATTAATAATAAGGAATATCCAATAGCTGCTGTTAAAGAGAGTCTCTGAAGTCTAATGGGGTTCTAATGGGTCCATAGAATAGCTATAGTAAATTAAGGTTAATTTTACACCGATAATACGTATTCTGAAATTCTGAAAAATAGTCAGCTAACTAATGAAGAGTGATTTCGCTAGGTACTAAGGATAAATGTTAGTCGATAGGCTGAAAAACTAATATATTCATAGTAAAAAAGATCAAACTTTAAATCCACAGAGTTAAAGGGCAATTTAAAATTTGACCAACGAAAACTCTTTAATTGCACAAATCATTTGAATTCCTTAACAGGACTACATCAGTACATGTTGATCATTCTGTCTATAAGACATAATGATCAACGTATCAACCGTCTCGATAAGCGTCTCAAACCTTACGGCATTTTGGCACCAATGATGGAAATGTTCCTAAGATTTCATAGAAATAAAATAATCAGAAAGCAATTATGTACGCAATATCAAGGGTTTCATAATATTCTTTGGGCCCAAAGAATGATTATTGCAAAATCTTCTATAATGTGTAAACTTTATTCAGTAAATTTAAAGTTTCACATATTTTAATATCAATGTAATTGTTTTGTTGAGATAAGAACTATGACTGATCATACAACCACGCTTTATTAACTTTATTAACCACGCTTTTAAACAAAAATGGCCGAAGCTCCATTAGTCCTCAGAGACTGCCCCCTTAAGAGGGCAATTTCTGTGGCTGACCCAGTTGGGTTTCTGCTATTTTTACTTCGCTTACAACTACCTTTACACTCAAAGAACTTGTTAAATTTACAAACTAAAAGTAAAATAAAATTTCGCCAAGGATAAAATCTTTTGAAAAATAATTGATTGGAATCAAAGAATTGTATATCTTTGATGAATATTGATAAAAATGTAAAAGTTGTCTTTATAAAAAATTCTTTGATAAATTCTCTTGGTATTCTAATTATTTTGCTTCTACTTGATTATTTCTTTTTAATTATTTACTTACTTAGTTGAAAAGATTGAAATTTTACTATCGTTTTACTTGCGTATTTCTGTAATTATTTGACGCAGTTGCTCAAACCGTTGAGATCTACCAAGATCAGAAATTTTGACTACTCTTTGCGTTTTAAAAAGTAGAATTTGGATAATATAATGATCTAATGATGTTCAAAGTAGGTAATGACTGACATCCCGTAGGCAAACAATATGCATATCTTATCGTTTTTCATGATATTTTTTAATAATTAAATATTTTTAGGGTGTTTTTTGTTTCATGCAGTCTTAATGCAGATAATTTTGTCTGGTATCTTAATAGGGAAAATTCCATGGTAACCTCATGGATCCTCTGCCATAATACAAACAATGACTATATCATTGAGGCAACCATGGATCAGGACGGTAGCACATATATATTAACAGGCAAAGATCAGTCGACGTGTCTCTCTGGACGCTCCTGTAGAATAATGTCGCATCTTTATCAAATGCACTTTATTAAGTGCAAAATACGAAAACCGCAATAGCACTTTCCTAGTCACAAATTATCGATATTCTCTATCCCCCGCATACATGTTCGAATCCATCCCTACTACTTGCATACACGCAAAGTAGCAAAAGAGGGACGGTAGCACATGTAAGGAGAGAGTCGGGGAGTCAACTGTGAAATTGGTTTTACATCGATACAAAATTAGATTTGGTCTCGCAGACGTACTGCGGGCACATTCAGCTCCATAGTACCTACCTAATACTCCGGTCTGTGTATGGAGAAATGAAACCACTTTCGCAATACTGATACCTGATATTGTATTTTTAGGTAGAAATATAAACCTGCAGGTTGATATCTCAAAAATCTAGTATTTTCATTAAAGTGTTTGATTTTTAGGCGCCAAATATTTTGCCCTTTTTTTTAAGTAGGTACGTTTTCTTATCATCAGTTTAGGGAAGTTGAATTGCTAGTGTTACTAGAAATAGGGAAATATTTAATTTATTTTTTTCCACGACTTGAAAAATTAATGACGTCGTAATTACTTAAGATGTTATTAGCTCTCCAAAATTAGCTTATTATGGATCTAAAAGTTTTATTAAAAGCCTTAAATTAAATTTCCATTCGTTTCCTATGGGTTTTGTAAGCAGTATGAATGTCTGTATAGTAAATAAATATTCTAAATAAGTAAATAGTTTAATATAAATAAATAATGTATTTGTTGAGTATAGATTGTGTTCCAATTATGATAAATTAAGAAATAAAAAGGCCTTAAAAATAACCGCATGTAATGTGGAATTCAGCATTGTTTTATTGCGATTAAGCCATAAAAGAAATGTAATTCTTAAATTATTTAAAAACATATTTTCACGAGCGAACTTATATTATAGTAACGGCTATATACCTAACGCTGATATTTGCAGAAAAATATTAACTCACAAAATATATCAAATACACCAAGGGCCGATTCTTGAAATATTTAACATGCCGCATTTGATTATGTTCACTCGGTTTTGCCAAGTTTTGCATTTGCCTTAGTCTTGGCATACCAGAATCATCGCCTAATTTCTGCAATAGAAATCTATTGTGTTCAAAGTAGTTTAGATTCAAATTATCGCTTATTTGTGTGTTCAGGTTCGCATGAGATTATCATTCTATTAAAGATTAAAAAAATTAAGACAATGTTATTTCTAATATTTTCTCTTAATGTTTCTTAGTTTATTAGTAAATATATAATTTGTAAAATGTGATTTTCTACAACTTCGATAACATCAGAACGTATCATGAAAATATGACAAATCCGCTTGAATAAACGCCTTCTTCTCTTTTTGGACCTGCGTTGTGATCACCACGATGACAATGTTTTTTGGACCAATACCTATTAAATTATATCAATAAGATTAAAACGAATTTAGAAGTTTGTGAAACCCGGTGATGTTGCAACCGCCGTTGTCCAGGGTAGACTCTCATTAGTTTTATATTTTTATGTTTTTTTCTTATTCAATGTTAGCATTAATTTAGTTATGTAGTCATTTATTTTTAGACTTACACTCTAGCTTTAATATTCAAGGGCAAATTGGATTCATCTGTAATGCCCTTGAATACTATTTGAAACTAAAAAATAATAAATGTCAACGGTGGGCAACAACAGTCTACTCTGGACAACGGCAGTTGCAACATCGCCGAAACGTTGAGTGTTACAAACTTCACGTAGTAAATTCGTATTTATCTTATTTATAATATGAAACAACCGCGATGGTTTTCGATTGCAAATTATATCAAATTGGATTTCGTAAATAAAATCGTAATAAAAGACTTCCACATTCTTTGTCTTTAAAATCAAAAGGTAAGTATGTACACTCTTTCTATTTTATTTTCCTTCTCTATCCGAGTATCCAAACTTAGATAACGCGTCGCTATTCGATGAAATCGAAAGGCGCTTGGTAAATTCCTGAAAGCCGAATTTCACCCTAGCAAGCCAATATCTATCGCAAAACTACGAGGTCGGGTGGCACATACACCCCAAATGTAGGAACGAGAGTGGGTGGCTATACCACCGCGTGGTGAGGGGTGGCCCAGCCGAAATTTCTTTCTCGGGGATCGGCGTGCCCCGAGGTAAGAAGGGTTTTTTCTACCCTCCATTCTTTCCACTACACCTAGTGAGGACTCGGCTTAGAAAAGTGCTCAATGGGAATTTTACACTGTTTCTCAATATGTATTATATTATTATTATAAAATCTTTGGCCAAAATTCGTGATAGTTAAGAATAAGTAGTAGTACAGTAAACTAATGTAAATTTAAATTTTGTCCCATTTACACAACTAAAAAAACATATCGTGACTGAAGTTATACAGTTTTTTCTAAGACCCGAAAAGCTTGCTTGTTGGCTTGTGAGCTCCTTACATATACAGCGACGTTGTGTAGAATCTGAATATTCCTTCATTTTTTTTCTATGCCGTGTTTTGTTTATTTACCATGCCATATAGATGCGAGATTTGCCCTATTTAGATATGAATCTCTGGGTGATTTATTTAGATGGGGCTATTTATTCGATATACAGACTAGGTTCTAGGGATAACTTTTTTAAGTAATGAATATCCTCACTGTTGTTCCTCAGTTTATTTTTGCAAATATAAATAATGTATTTTAGCAAAAATCTAACACCGTTGATAAAAATAAATGACCGCAGCAATATAAATATGACAAATAGAAATGAGCTTTCATTTCTTAAGTATTCAACAAGAGAAGTACGATTCCCTTTTATGGGGCTCTGTGTATACTTTTACAATAGAATTCTTGAAGAAAATTAACAATTTAAGTATCGTATTCATCCTTTGAGGACAAGAAGCTTTACGGTAGAGTGTGAAAATATTTGATACAAAAAATTGTTAAAGGACGAACAAAATAATATGTATGTCAAGTTTTGTGAAAAATGTTTTGATAGATTTTGTATAAATTGATATTATAAGGGACACTTATGACCCTGTGGTCTATTAAGATGCAAAGTTATAACTTTTTCAAAAAAAAAAATATATATTATTCAACTCAGAAGTTATAATGTAGGTACTAAAATAAAAAAAGAGTTCGTTGGTTATTTCCGATATTTAATAAAAAAATACGGTATATTTTTACCCATTACCTATTTTTTGCTAATATTATGATTCTGATGTCTCAATAACATACAAAAAATATAATTTATAAAATCTTTGTATTCGATCCTTTATAAAATGTTTTTTTTTAAATTCTGGGACACGTATGTCCCATGGTCCTTAAAAGGTTAAACACACACTGTGTGAATAAGTGTATTAAACAATAGAAGATTACTTAACTGATAAAGATGCATGGTGGTAATCAATCTACATACTTTTGCTCAATGTGCCTTTAATACTACCACAAACTATACTTATCTTTATTAAAGACGAGTTACATACGTTGAAGTATATCTGCAATTTTTTGTAGTGTTCATATGAATATATATTTATTGTTGCTTTACTTGTTTTTCTGCCTCTTTGTTCTTTCTGTTTCAAGTGTTCAATAAACGGGAACATCGTAAATAAAATAAACGTATATGTCACACATTATAAATGTTTACAAAATCCGCTTTGAAAGCACAAGTTAATTTTTACAAAATCTTTCACTGAATAATATGCCTTTTCAATAAGAGTGGCTTTCAAACCTACTAATCAAATCTTAAACAGTTTATTTGTTTTACAAACTAGTTTTACAAACTAATCAAATCACAAAAAAGTATATTTTATTGATTTTTCATATGAATAATACTAAACGCATAAACGCAAGAATAATAAACGCATAAACTAAGTAAAGTCGACCTACCACAAAAACTTTCTACTTTCTACTTTTTTATTAACATTCTAAAATTCTCTACGCCTAACGAGGCATGATATATTTACCATAATAGTAATACCTATATATTTTCAGCAAGTTTGCAAACCACTGATTCTAAGTGTGTTTTGCTCGAGGAAAATACGTCATATGTGTTAAAATGGATACCGTTTTTCCCTCGTAAAATTTCCCCTTTCGAGGAGCATTCACATCGGTGTAGTGACTAAAATGTATTTATTTCCAGGCTAAAACCCATTTACCATAAATATACCATAATAATATAATCCAAACATGTTTATATTTGATTCTTGTCTATGATATGTCAATTTCACACAGAGTTGAAATTCAAATTTCAAACAACCTGTCCTATTATTCCTTTTTGGATATCTGTTATTGATTTGTCTTTCTGATGTTCGTTATTGCTTGAATAATTTCGTATGTGCAATCATGTAAAATAAAAACTAAGAATTATTTTCAAATCTAGGTCCATAATGATAGCAGCAGACACGAAATGCAATATCAATTATATATGTATATGGATTAAACACCACGAATGAACACACTACTCGTATTGTTTTGATAGCTATCATTGTGGTAATTGCGATCACAAGAATGAGCACCGTGGACACCAAGCAGGAAGGTTGTTGATGATGAATTAAGGGCGATAGTGGAACGATTTTGCAATTAGGACTTTAATCAAAATCCGGCTGTTATGTTTTAACAGCCCGTTATGAAAGGGCTATAATCTAGTTCTTTATAAAAAGAACATCACATAAACATATGTTTGGTGAAGGGAATACTCTCTTTGATTCTACAAGGTGTGGGAGTTAATAGGCTCTGTTGCAGTTTGGCCAATTAGACCCAGTTGTCGGTCAAACGCAAAAGTCAATAACCATCCGGCGGCCTCCGCGCAGAAGTGCGAGCCCGGGTAGGACTCTGGCCTGCGGGCGCGTCTCCCCTAGGAGCCAACCTTCGCTCATGGATGGCTTGCGCACCGTGCGGCATCAGCCAATCGATTGTGCATTCTGACTAACAGTCGGGGGAGTCTGGAAGCAGTACTGTTTCCTATAGAGCGGGGGTAGTTGTTAACCTTACGGCGACTGCTCTTGAAACGACCATTCGGCCACCCGATCCCAGGTGAACAGCCTGGCAAAGGCTGCCCGCTGTGTGCCTTTCCCGGTGCCTCGCGGTAAAGTGTTGGCCTCTGACGGGCGAGTGGCGTAACTAGAGAGTGGACTGTTTTCGTCCTAAGTCTTCTACGCTCACCTCACGGGAGACAGAACGATCTGATATCGTTAAAACTTCCTGAGGTGACGGGTTCGCGCGTTGTTATACATGTAGTGTCTGGTGCATTTACTACAGTTCACACATTTTTTACAAATTATGCTACTAAAGCAGAGTAGTCACAGCGCAGTTGTAAGCGTCCTCGACATTCTTTTGTTTTTGACAATCTATTAATCAAAACGCGCGGCGCGGAGAAACTTCTTGTGCAGATCCATTAATAAAGCAACGAACTCGCAAAGTGTTATACTTACGTCCATAAGCAATGGAGTTCATGAACAGTTCTTCGAAATATAATGGGACTGTAACTAAATGATGTTTACCGCGCCTGTGTTATGAGAACTTAAGCAGCTGTTACGTCGCATCATTTTGACTAGAAAATGAAAGAATTAGTTAGTATATTCACTGAATATATATATAGGTATAAATGAAATTTGAACATTATTTTCAATGTGGTAAGAGAGAATGGGCATTTTGGGTTCACTTTTCTAATAGCTGTAAGTCATATTTATTTTATTTATTTATTTATTTATTTCAAACCAGTTGATAGGAGTTCCTACACTTGGTTAAGTCAAAAGTAATGAAAATAACAAGTATAATATTTAAATAAATACCTATTAAGGTATAATATATGAACGTCAGTATTGCAAGGTATGAACGTTGAACATCCAAGCGCAGATTTTCTATGTAGAGGGAACAACATTTTCCAATATTTTCAATCAAAATTCTTAAGTAATTTCGTAAAATTTTCTATCTAATTTTCTATATAATCCTAAGTACTAAATAATCAAATAAATATTGGATAATTTCCCAAATTATCATACGGGAAGATATTTTAAAGAAAAAACACAAATACAAACAAATCAGTAATAATAATTATTGTCAATAGCCAATAGTTTGAAGAAGAAAAAAAAAACGCAATTGTAAAATAGTCAATAATAGAAAGAATAAGGAATAATAATAGTCAAGTAGGTCAATAGAGCTGCGAAAAATTGATGTTGTCGAAATCCTCAATGCTATAAATGGGGTTTTTAGTCAAAATACCCTGTACCTTTTTCTTAAAGTGAACCTCCCCAAGGCCCCTGATGTATACCAATGGAAAGATCTCTTTATGTAGAAAATGTATTACTATGACGACTAATCTCAATTATGAACCGTTTCTAAGATATATCCTAATAAATATGGATACCTGGGGCACCTGACACACCAAGACATTGCATCCCCTGGGGCACCTAACACATCCAGGCATTGCCTTTTTTAAATACCTATTTAAACGAAGACCGTCGCAAAATACCCGCAACGGTAATCTACATACGCTGTGTAAGTACAAATAATATATTCCTAAGAACGCTGAGTTTGCCAGCAACATATTGAAGGGAAATACTGGAATCTGTTGCATGAACTCTGTAATGTGTCTCATGATTTCATTCCCGCTCTATTTCCTGACGTATGTAATATGCTAAGGTCAGCTGTTCAACCTGGTGTGCACAGTTACCGTACATCATAATATACTATCTTTTATGGATCTTCATTGCAAATTTTATCTATACTAATATTATAAAGAGGTAAAGTTTGTGACGTTGTAGGAAGTAATCTCTGGATCTACTGAACCGATTTTGAAAACTCTTTTACTAATAGAAAGCCACGTTATTTGTGAGTGCCATAGGCTATAATTAATCCGAAAAATGAAAAGACTTTTTCGTGGTAGTCGGCTTTGCAAAGTAAGTCGGGGAATAAGCGGTCGAACGAAAATGTTTCTAACTAACGCTGTCTTAACCATGAGAGATATATGATTAAGTTCTAGAGAAAAGTTGTAGAGCTTGATAATGCCTACAAAAAAGTCAGCGACAGCATATCTACCTTTTATATTTAAGTCACAAAAAGTAGTATTTTATATCAAAAAAATAATTTAAATCGTTATCGGTCATGTTTATTGGTCATATTATCAACAATTATGAATTCTTATCAAAATAGGTAAATTTATCGTCTCAAGTGTTTAAAACAAAATACTTTTCCCGTTTACTGCATATAATTTCCCTTTTACTGCATAAATAGTTAAAGAGATTATACGCTCACAAATAAGACACTCACAAGAAGACACTCACAAATAACGGCATTATAAATAGGATAGAAAACGAATTTACCGAGTGAAATTTGTAGCACCCGACGTAAATTTAATTTTAAATTTAATTCACGCGGTAAATTCGTTTTCTATCCTATTTATAATGTCAAACAACCGCGATAGTCTTCGATTTTATAACGGCATTATAGTCAAATGGGCATGCAAATACATACATACATATGCAGTATATAAAAATATAACCCTTCTTTTGGCATTCAGGAAATAAATCATAGCACTCAGTACTAACCGAACCACACTCATAATTTCATCACAGGTAAAAAGTTTTACCGCCCAACGAAGTGGGCACGGGTCAGCTAGTATATTATAAATAAATAATTGGCATGGGGGTTTTCGTCTAATTAGCCATATTTAAGAAGATTCCGATCTTTAAAACTCCGAAACGGCGCATAATAAAGGTATGTTGTAGTAATCATAAATATTTAATATTAAAAATCATTCCAGTAGTAAACAAGGTATTTTTATTGGTGAGGTGGGCCCAGCGCCCATACATTTGCCCCTTTGTCCTTTGTCGGAAAATTATTACCATATCGATTTGCGGTTCACTGAAGTGAATATTTAAATTTCAGCTGGAAATTGGATAAGTAACTCTCGCAGTATTAGTAGGCTTCACGATGCTGACGAAGCTGTCCAAGCATTCAAAGCAGCAATTTTAAGGACCCTAACTTCGAATTGAAATTAGGAACCGTTTTCTCTAAATGATGCATCAGCAAATGTATTTTTTAACAGGAAGAATTATATTTAAATTAAACAGATAATTGCATGTTCTTTAGTCAAACAACAAATATAAACGCATACTGGTAATTATATAAACACATATATTAGTTTAAAAAAGTGCGAGTTTTTGATACATTTGCAGAAAATGTATCTCTTTGACAAAATGTTCAATGGTAATTCCAACATCGAGAATTTTTTATAGTTCCTTTGCTCTTATACAAGACAAAAAACTTTAGCCTCTAGGTTATAATCACCTACATGTCTGTGTATTTCCATCTCCGCTAATTCTATAAAAAAACACTCGCCAGACACAGAATCAAAGGTCATCTATTCATGATGAATCAATTCGAAAAAAGTTATTATTAAAAAGAATTGTTTAAAGCAAGCTTTTATTAAAATGCTCTGTCCAGAGCAAACCCTGGGTGAAGCAGCCATGTCATGATGAAACTTATAACGGTCTATCATAATTGATTGCGTATACGAAATTTCGTGTTTGTGCTGTTGGCCGTTGAGGAGCCTCTCGTCTGGAGCCAATCCTGGGTGCAGAATCAGGTCATGCTTACTACAAAAATGCATTGTCATCGGAACTGAACCAACATGTAAAATTTCAACTTTATATGATAAGAGGAAGGAGTTCTAATTCTGCTTGCAAGATTTGACCTAAACAAACATACTGACAAACATTGCAAGGTAAATAAAAGCTTGTAAAATGTCACATTTTGCGCCTGCTAAATAAGGGTTTGGTATCATTTTCTATACATTTTCTATACATTTAAAAAAAAACCTTATTTATCACATTGAGAAAACGGTCTTCCATTACTCTTGGAGCTAATAAGCCCTTGCTGAGTTGGCCACGAAGACTCATTTGTTCCGGGTTGGTCACACACACGGGTCAACACCCATCCGGCTGCCTCCACTCATGAAGTGCGAGCCCGGGTAGGACTCTGGCCTTGGGGCTAGTTTCCCCTAAGAGTCAATCTTCTGGCGCTCCTGGACGGTCTGCGCACCATGCGGCGTAAGCCAATCGATTGTGTATTCTGACTAACAGTCAAGGGAGTCTGGAAGCAGTACTGTTTCCTATAGAGTGGGGGTGGTTGCGGACCTTACGGCGACTGCTCTTGAAACAACCATCGGCTACCCGATCCCGGGTGAACAGGCGGGAAAAACATGCCGTTGTCCGCGATAGATTCGGTTTACACCGTTTCACCGCTTCGTAAGGGAGAGGACCGCGCAAGCGACCTCGAACTCGTAACCAGTCGAGAGACCGGAGTAATCTGGTCGCAACTGGAAGTAAGGGCGTGAGTGTAAGACCGCTGGGTAACGTACCTGATTATCTCGCGGATAAGGCGTTGGCCTCTTACGGGCATGTGGCGGAGCTTGACGGTGGACTGTTTTGTCCTAAGTCTTCTGCGTTCACTTCACGGGAGACAGAAAGACGAATCGTTAAAACTTCCTGAGGTGACGGGTTCGCTTGTTGTATTTGACAGCTCTATTTGTTGGAGGGTATTTCGAAAAGGAAAAATAGTTTTTTTTGGTATTTCCTTTTTGTCGATAGTGTTCAAGTATAACATCTGTAGATTTAAAGGCGAAAGGGGTAATCCCATAAAAACACACCAAATCCAACTCAACGATAAACGAATCAGCAAAATCTCTTAACGTTTAGCTTCATTTATTAGCCTTTCGTGCAGGCGACAGCGATATGAAATATGACAATATATGAAATAGGCAAAGTCCCATAAGCAGAGGGTGACAGAATAGCGGACGCATCCCTTCTATAACAAGAGTTCATTCAACCAACAATCACCCCCATACATTTCAATATGGCTCCTCCCGCCGTAGCTCTCTCTACGGCGCATACCGTTTGCGCAGCATGTCAAAATGGCGGAAGACATAAGTCGCGGCGTCAACGTTTTGAGGATATCGGATTTAGGTTATATTTACAAAACGTATGTTTCGTTTTAGGCCAATTAGGTATTTAATCAATTGTATACATTTCTTTTCGTTTCGTTTTAGGCCAATTAGGTATTTAACGAATTGTATACATTTCTTTTACTACTTGAAAAGTAACTAATTGAAAAGTAAAGACTTACAAATTAAAACTGAGCATAAAATTGTAATGACAGGCTTCACAGCCTCTAAGCACATCGTACGGAAAACTCGAACTTCTTTTGCCCAGAGACTTTGACTGTATAGTACCCAAAATGTATAACACACTTAAAGTTTCTATAAAAACATGCAGAAATATAAAGTATATTCATTTAAATTTAAAATTACGAAACTCTTAATTTGGGAGAAATGAGTCGGAAAAGAAAATAGGTTATATTTAAAAATAAACTCCTTTACATTATTATTTTCGTACATTGTAATATATTTTATATTATCTATTTGTCCTACAAACTTCATCTTGCGACATTTTATAATAATTTTAATTATGTGATCATGAGATATCAATATTTTTGAATATAATTTTGTTTCAATTATTCGTTTCATATTTATTGTAATTTATGTTTTATTTTGATTCTATATGTGGAGACGTACGAGTATATTCAAGTCATCGTTATAAATTTATTTTATTTATTTAGGTACATAGGATTAGGTATACAGTTCATTCATTGGTCATGTAATCCTATAATAATTATATAAATTATTTAATAATTAATATAGGGAGGTTTAACACATCTTACATGACCTTTACTGCCAATAGCACATCTAACTAGGCGATAATTTGGCCCGTCTCTAGATGTGCATATTTTTATGTAATTTTAAGAAATGAAGTGTTTTTTTTTTTAATAAATTATTTGGACCCACCACCTGTATATACACATAAATATACCAATTTTATAAAAAATATGGCTATGTAATAAATATATACATTTATAGTTGTAATTTAATAAAATTTAATTAAGAAAAATAGATAAGTGATACTAAATAAATTGTCGTGCGTTGCAAAGAAGTTGATCAGATTTTACATATCCCTTGTTAAGTAGCCATCTATTAAGGTTTGCTTTAAATATTTTTATGTTAAGATAATTTTTCATGTCTTCACTAAGGGAATTATATAATTTGGGGCTATGTAGAATATATGTCTCTGGGCAAATGTTGTCTTGACTGACGGAATTATATAATTGATAGGTACTCGCGGACATTCTTGTGTTCAGATTGTTTTGAGTTCGGGCGTGGTCATCTCTCATGTAGTGACTATGGGCTATGGCCTTGTTAGGAGGATTCTGCAATGAAAACCATATAAAAGTAATTTAATGAATGAATAAATAAATATTATTAATACTATTATCGATTTTGAAGCAAATAGGTAAATATGTGCTGTACAATCCTGAGTTCTACTTTCATAAAAAGTTGTCTCCAAATCCAGCACTTGGTACTCCTTAAAGGAGATATTTTGATGAATACTTCCATGGCTTTATGTAATCTATAGAATAATTTATTAATATGTGTCATTACGCAACCACCGATGAACTTGCTAAGACGGGAGCAAAGGGAACGTTATACGTCCCTAAACCTTGCTGTGGCGCACCAAAAAGCCCTGCAAACCTATTGCTCAAACAAATATGTTTAGAACAATCCGTCAACCAATGGAACAACACGCCAGGGTTGAATCATTCCAAAGCGCTATTTAAGGCTTACGACCGTGAGGCCTTATCGCTAAATACGAACAATCTACGCATACTGGTGAGGGCACTAACGGGGCATTGTGGCCTGAACAAACACATGTTCAACCTAATGCTCCGAAACACAAAAATGTGCAGGTTCTGCCAAGGGGCAGAGGAAACTCCACAACACCTCATGTGCGAATGTGGCCCGCTGATGCGTAAAAGATACACCCACTTGGGCGGTCATTACCTCCAACCTGAGGAGGTAAAATAATCTGGCGCCAAAATACTGTTGCGGTTCGTAAATGACACGAGGCTTAGCGCAGAACTATAGTAGGTGGCGAACACAATTTTATTTATTTATTTTTATTTATTTAAGTAATTCAAGAATAATTTAAAACAATTTTATCTTAGGAACTATGCATTAAATATTTTAAACATTGAATAAATAGCAGAAAATGAATACATAGCAAAGTCCAGTGACAACGCCACCTAACTAGGCCGGGACCTGTTCTAAGGTGAACATTTAATTTTGTGCGTGCTTGTTCATAATTGTGAATATTACAAAAAACAAAATATTTTTGTAACAAAAAAAATTAAAATAAAAAAATATATATTGTCGTAATAAAATAATTATTTGATCACAAAAGAATAAACATGCAACAACTAACTTAAAAACTATTAAATACTTAAAATTAGGAGTAGAAAATAAAACATGTAACTAAGATTAAGAATATATATAGGTACACATATATACATACATACATACATATACAGATAAATTTAAAAATAATAATATTAAATAGAATAATAAAAAGTAAATTTATTATGATATAAAATATAGTATAACATAAAATTCTAAATATTAATGTGTTCGAATTAGTATATTAATATATAATGTCCAATAGATCAGCAATAGTCGCAGTGTTAGAAGGCTCATAAAGACCTTAGAAAAGCCCCACTCAACAAATAAAAAAATAAAAATTGATTGATAATTGATTAATAGGGTAGACATTAGAAACATTTCAGATATTTTTTTTAATTATCTCGATGCTTTTTATCTTTTGTACGATAAAATGGTATGTAATTAATATAAATATAATGTGTTCTCAGATTTTTGTTTTTTTTTTAATATAATAATAAATCAAAGAAATATAGTAAAATTAAAAAATATATTAAAAAAGGATCTGCTTAAGATTCAGGTGTCTGCGTAAAATTCCCTGGTTAGGACGAGAATAGGAAGTTGTTCCTCGACCTACTGAAGTCACTATGTATGTTCACCGGTTTTTAAAGTTTTGATATATTCAAAATTTTAATATGGTTTAAAGCACTCAAATAAATATATCGATGACGAAGTGAGTATATAAAGATTCCTTAAATACCCACTGCACGATGAAACCTTCAATCGAGAAATAAAATATAGTTAAGTTTCTAGTGAGAAATTGTTTATTTAATTGCTTTTTATTAGTAAGTTTGAAACATACTTTTAATATTCGAGATCCCAGATAAATACCAATGTTTATTGTTGACAATAATTAACTATTAAGAAAGAAACTAAAACTTATTACGATTAATTAACAAGAAACCATACCGCTCTCTTTTCCATTAATTGTGATTTCGGGAGTTTGCCATACTTGATACCCGGAAGCTCTACATAAGAACAAATTTACAAACTATGTCTACAACTCATAAGAAAGGTACTAAGGGCATGACAAGAGGGATCGAAATAAACAAAACACGGTTGCTCACAAAAAAAATATTAAAGTTATTGGCAAGTAACTAACAACAAAGAAACTAAGAACTTATTAAAATGAATTAACAAGAAACCATACCGGTTCCATCCGAACAATTTTGATTTCGGTAGTTTTCCGTACTTCATAACCGGCAGCTCTACATTACAACAATTATTCAAACTTTGTCTATGACGGGTAAAATTATAGACATGAGGCAGGTAAGCATGAGCATGACACAAGAGGTCGAAATGAATAAAACATGGGACGATGGAAAAATTCCTGGGATATTTCAAATGAAAATTTTAAAAAAAACATTCGTTTTAAGAGGTGCCATCACGGCTCAGTATTCTTTGGCTGTTTTTAACCCCTCCTATCGCGGGGTAAAAATTTAGTCGTCACTTCTGCCCGGGACAGTTTTGCGCGTGAAGTCGATGGCCTTGAGAAAAACGACCATAACTTTTAAACTACTATACGGATCGTAAAAAGAATACCTGTGAAATGATCGCATTGAAATTTGAAATTTATAATATTATAACCTTATCTCGTCAAACAATTAAGATAATAATGAATAAATATTTAAAAAGTTGGCATTTTACGCAGCGCGGAGCGCCCTAACCAATATTGGTTAGATACAATTTTAGCATTTGTAAAGCGTCTAACCAAAAATGGTTAACTCAAATAGGAAGGGTTAAAATACATACATTCGTTTGAATGATACATGTAGGATTATTATGAGACGATTTTATATTATTCTTTCATTCTAATTTCCAAAGTAGGGCGACGAACGTATTTAATACTACTACATTGCATTGTACGTCAGTTTTTGTACAAATAATTAGAATATTTCTTTTATGTTATGATCAGTAAGCGAATACAGTAAATCTTACTGTATTCGCTTACTGATCATAACCATCTAATTAGCGAAAATGACACGAAGCGCGCAGCTCAATCCCAATTACATATTAAAAACCAGTTCATAAATGAGCCAAGTCAAAAAAAATGGTTGGAGTGGTTTAAATAGAATACAGAATATAGATTTTAAAAATGTATTCAAAAGATTTTGAATGTTTTTTTAAGCTATTGCATAGCTTTTATCGCGGGCCTAGGCCAGCGTGGCGACCGAATGAAGAAATTTCTTAACGAAAATTAATGATTTTAAACTGATAATTACGTCTAAACGAGTAGGTACCGCTTACGATTCGAAAAAAATATATGTTAAACAAGAACATTTTCTTAGTATTCTTAGCTTTGAATATTTTAGATTTTGTTTATATTACATAGTGTAATTAATTTGTGAAATTAGGTCTAACCGAACACAAAAACGACTACTACGCAAATACTATCTGGCGTATGATTATGAAACCTGCACCATTTTAAAGATAATTTAATTATCTATCTTTTTATCTACGATTTTTTTCGAATAATCCCGTTTTTTTGCTTTATCAAATAAAAAATTCGTGCGCGGCGCTCTATCGGAAGACGTTTAAATTATTCCGAATCGGAATAATTTCAACGTTTTCCGCAGTTATCTGATATCTGAAAAAATAAAATAAATAAAATAAATAAATAATTATAATTGCATAAGTTGTTAAAAATGCTATGCAATAGCTTTACCGCGGCAGTCCCCGAGTGCCACACGTATTTTTTAATTGTATTTTAGAAACAAACTTTTCTTACTTTTGACTAAAGTGTCAAGCTATTTTTTAGCGAACAGGTTAAGATGCTGAGATGAATGTACTCGTGTGTTCTATATAACTGTACCTCGAAACATTTTAGTCACATCTTTGAATTTCGTCAATAAAAAAATCTTAAAATAAAAGTGAAAAAAACATTCTTTTTACTATAACTTTTAATGTAGGCAGATTAAAATATTTTTAAATACTTCATTGCATTGCTGCTTGTACAGATTTGTATTTGTACAGATTGTGTTCGTTTACAACCAGTTCTTTGTATAGATTTTGACGTAGGTTGTGCTGACAACTAGAACTGTCGACTACAACGGGCGAACCAATCTCCTCAGGAAGTTTTTACGAAATTTGATCGTTCTGTCTCCCGTGAGGTGACCGCAGCGTACTTAGGATAACACAGTCCATCGTCAATTTCCGCCACATGCCCGTAAGAAGCCAACGACTTACCTCGAGATAGCCAGGTAAGTCACCCAGCGGGCCGACACTCGCGCCCTTACTGCCAGTTGCAACCAGATTACTCCAGTCTCCGACTGGTTACGGGTTCGAGGTCGCTTGCGCGGTCCTCTCCCTTACGTAGCGGTGAAACGGTGTCTACCGAATCTATCGTGGACCACGGCATCCTTTGCCCGGCTGTTCAATCCGGTTCACCCGGATGGTCGTTTCAAGAGCAGTCGCCGTAAGGTGAACAACTACCCCGCTCTATAGGAAACGGTACTGTTTACAGACTCCCTCGACTGTCAGAATGCACAATCGATTGGCTGACACCGCACGGTGCGCAAACCGTCCAGGAGCGCCAGAAGATTGACTCCTGAAGGAAACTAGGCCTCGGGCCAGAGTCCTGCACTTGCTCGCACTTCATGCGTGGAGGCCGCCAGATAGGTGTTGACCCGTGAGTGTGACCGACCCTGAACAAATGGGTCTTCGTGGTCAACTCCAACATGGCCAATTAGTTCCCTTTAAGGTCGTGCTGCCAGAGTTTAACCATATCGGTTTTTTTAATAATTGTGATTTAATTTAATTATTGTCCATCTCTTTCCTTCTTTGAAATAACAGCGTTTGCCGAATGCATTCCTACATTTTATGCAGAGCTGAATCGTACCTAAAGATATCTACTTCTTTAGAAGGGGACTAGAATAAATTTTACGTGAAGGATAGGTTTACGGTCGTGTTTTTATTTTTATTGTTTTATGATCGTAACTTAATTGTTTTATGATGAAAATTAAGCTATGGTGACATATATTAAAAAGCCCAATTTAAAAAGCGATTGTGGAAAAATGTTATTCGTAAACAGGTTCACCTTTGACGGGCCGGTCTTTAATGCCCCTACCCATATACCCGTCTTATAAAATGCCAATGAACATTAATCGGCAATAAAAAGTTGTAGTGTTTAATCAGTATGGTACTAGTTTTTATTAAGCAGAATTTTGAAAAAAATATTTTATACTCAAGTTATAATGATTTCAAATTTGAGGGTGCCTCGTTTCGACAAGCAAAAAAAAAAATTTATGTTTTTTTTTCACTTTTAAAGTTGAAATCTATCCATGAATCTTTTATATCAATTTGAGCGACATTTTAAATGAAAAAAATATTTTTTGTATAGTATTAAAAAAACTATCTTTTAGATATAGAATTGAAAATGTTTCTACCCCTGCAGAAACGATGGTATCTGCTGGCGCCGGTATAATAGCGAGCGTAATTTTGTCTGAAACAAAAAAAAAACTAAGGTTGTCATATATGTTTTTTGTAAACGAACAAATAAAAATAACTAAAAGTTATCAATTTTATAACTTTTCAAGGATTAAAAAAATAAAATCAGTTTAAGTAGTAAAAAAAGTATATAAAAACATTATTTCTAATTTACGACTTGCAACTCGATCCGCCAATAAGTTTATTTTTTCACCGGCGCAATAATGAAAAATATGTTCTTTAAAAGAAAGTATTTTTTTTTAAATACTTTAAGAAAAACATGTATTTTTTGGCTTCTAATCAGAATCCCCCCGTAAAAAAGTAATAACTTTTGTGTTCACATTTTTTTTAAATCTACGGAGTGCTAGTTTTCAAGACACTGCACATCCGAGAGTAATTTGCATTGGCGTTTTGTATGTAGAGCTGAACCCAGTTAGCAGACTCGTAAAATCTAACCCTCAGGGCACAGCGAAGCATCCTAATAGATTGATGAGGTTAATGACCGCCTGATTTTAACCCCGCGCAACGCCTGCCGCCTTATCTGACCCACTTTCGAGTTTCGCATGAATTAAACCAGTTCTCAATGTCGGGCTATGGTTACATCGCGGCACAGACTTTGCGCTCCTTGCATACCAATTAAAAGCGAGCGAGAAGGACGATAAGTAAGCGAGCGAGAGAAAGAGAGAGAGGGAGACAATTATACTCCCGCCGGAGCGGGGGCTTGGGGTGTAACACGCGGCGCTCCTGAAACGCTCCCCTTTCAGCGAGAAGTGCTTTAATGACATCGTGACCTAGCTCAATGAATGAAAATACGCCCGCGTTTTCAGCGCAGCTAAGTACGTATAAAGCGAGAAAAAACTGGTTCGTCACATAAAATCATTTTTTAAAACTGCATTTTTCCTATATACATATTTTTTTTAATATTGCCAATGATTATACTGGAAATAGGCCGTTCTATGACAGGGTTATTGCTATGAATGAAATTGGATTTGGATTTAAGATTATTGGGCGATCCAACGGGATAAAATCCCCCTTTTGAAATGAATTGTGCGAAAAATCGATCTCTTCGCCGGTACTAAAATCGCCGGTGACCCTAATCATCTATGTCGGTTTCTATAATCGCACCCGTAATCAAGTATACGAATTGTCGGGATCCATTGGTCCTGACGCAATTAAAAATAAGCGTCTAGTCGACGACGTCAGGGATTGTCGGTTACTTAACCGTGTCAGCGCGGCGCGTGGCGGCTGATGCAACTGAATGTGTGTGTCTGCCTGATTGCTTCGCGGCGCTGCTGACAGGTAGCTCCACTCTTTTCGTGACAGAGCGTTGCCAGTCAGGATTTTTAAATTACTCTGTCAAATGCTTCACCCGTTTCAATAATTTTATTTTTAAGTTAGCAACGTTAAAGAAGCCTGTAAGACATAATGGAGAAAAAATATTATACATCTCTGATAAGTGTAAAGGAATGCTACCTTAATATTTTTTTAAATATTATTTCTTAATGCATTTAACATAAATATATGCCATTTAACTTTATTAAATTCATTTTTTAACTATTATTACCTATATTTTGTTTTTCCTTAACCAAAAATAATACCAGAAATATAAAACAATTCATTTAAAAATAGTAATTGGTCAAGAACTTCCATTGATTACATAAGTATGACTCGGGCACAACTGATAAGATATTTCCGTGTGCACCGCCACACCACTCCTTCATAAATCGGATACTGAATAGGAAAGGCGTAAGTGTTCATGGAGTACGTCCTTTTAAAGTAGTATTAACTACAATGAACAATAATCAACACGAAGCAGATTTGTAATATATGCCCTTTACGTCTTTTCATTTACAAAATGTGTGTTGGAGCCTCAGTCCAACATACCCACAACAAAAAAGTAATTTCTACAGAATCGAAACTGCAAATTCGCTCGAATATACAAGAGCCAGCTGCAATTGATTTCCAATTAAATTCGGCATTTTATGCACAGTCAAACTATGACTAATGTCATTTCTCCTGATCGATACGAATTAACACGCTCATTTCTCACCCCACTTATAGGTAACTATTGCGTCACTGCATACCATATAAAACGCAGTACATTTCGATCGATCAATATAATTCCCTTAGTGGACAGTTACCGCGGCTACACATCATTCCCTGGCGGACAGTAACCGCTTATCTGCAAGTACTCGCGCTTTTCATTACCTTCGAGTCAACCAACCTACGCATAGTATACGCGATCCTCATTACCTTCGAATCTATCGCGGCGCTTCACACTTCGGACACACAACCACGACTTCACCTCGCGCCCATACTACCTACACACCGGCGAAATACCGACCAAGGCGTTACGAACTGGCAACCTACTACAGACCTTCTGAATAAACACTTCAACTTCAACTGCAACGACTTTCAATAACGGAGAAAAAAACAACTTGATGAGAACCACCCTTCGCTCACAATCAATTGGAGTCCAGTGAAGGGTGGCCACTCTCACATTTGTAATATCTTGTGTTGTTTCGTCTTAGCAAACTAAAAAGTGTATTCATCTTAGTAAACATAAAAAATCATTTTAATTTATCCCTCTTTCATTATATTTTCTATTTATACCTACATACAAAAGTAATAAAAAAAACAGCGAAATGCGCCTTGCTGATTCCAACTAGATATTTAAGTTAAATTTAGCAACATGTCAGTAGCACGTTTCTTTTTATGGCGATAGTAATGGTGCGCGCCGACACGCCCAGCGTGGCTATCAATAATACTTTTTTAAACTATTTCTTAATGTTTTTTATTATTTTCTTTTCAGAATTATGCCTGAAATGGACACGAGCAACATTAGGGGATTTGATGCTGCTGCTGCTTCTTATATGAAGACCTATATATGGAATCAAGATCTCATACTGGCACCATGTCAGATAGTACTTAGCCCTAATTTAAGTGAATATAAAATTAATGACTTATGAAATAATTTCATTCCTATTTTAATTACTACAGTTTACAGTCGATGGTCGTTATGCAGTCGATGGTCGTTATCTTTGTTTCATAATTTAAAATAAATATCTATATATGTAATATGCGAATATGCAGTATTTATTTATTATTTTAATTTAGTATTTGTATTTTAAAAAGAAAAAAGATTTAATAAAATATGTAAATAATATAAACTTGTAAATAGTAATATGTAAATAATCTAAACCTTAATAATTACAGCAGAAAGTATTTGCGAAATTGAGATGAGGAATCATGAATATATTAATCTTCTACATTTCAATTATTGGGTGTTCATAATGCATTTAAACCTCAAACTCTCGTGCTGATTTATTATTTCTGTTGTTAAGTGAGTATTTGGTGAATACAAAAATATTTAAATTTCAGTATTCTAAAAATAAAGAGTATTAGCATTTTATTTCTGAAATGCAACATAATAAACCATAAAACCGATTTATATATTTCGCGAATAAAATGTTAAGAATATCAGGTAATTTCTGTATATAACAAAAATAATTCAAATGTCTCATTTTAGTGCTCGTATTGCGTTTCTGGCAATAGGACTGGTTATATGATCACCGTGTACCCTGTTTTTGTGTAAATATTTTTCAATTATGATTCATTTGATAAATAGTGAAAGTATTTCTTATACTAAATTCAATCAGAAAGTTAAAAAAATACTGAAGCAATAAAACAAGAAAAAATCTATAAAGTGTACAACCATATTTATTGTATTTTTTAAAGTATGTTTAATAAGTTTATTTTTTGAAGCAGCCCAACGTCAGTCGATTCCACATGTGTCGACACGTGCGGCGAAAGCCGTACCATATTCACTAAGGCCGAAGCCAATAAAATATCATCAACAACATCAAACATCCTCATTATTTTACTGAAGAAAACCTGGCTAAATAATATCGAAGACGACTAAAAGAATCAACGATTATCGGCTATCGAAGCCCGAGACGTCGCCAAAATCATTAAGAATGGAAATAAATCGTTAATAAAGTACCTACGAGATCAAGCGGCACCGACAACAGCGTTTGGCTGCGGGGACGACCCCCTCCTCAATCATCGGCTACGGAATAAAGAAGACGAAGAATCATTACAGAGATGTTTGACTTAGTCCATTTTCACAATGAGAGGAACTACAGTTGTTATAATTAACCATGAATAAATTTCATTCTGTTAGGGCCCCTTAAAATGTGCATTAACCCTTAGAAAGCTAGCCATGGGAATGAGACTCACGACGGCATGTTTTCAACCCTCGAAAATTCCTTTGTAGGGGGTGTTAGTGCACGCATACTAATGTATAATAGTGGGTTATTCAATGAAGGCGACATTGCATAAATACGGAGATCGGCCGCCCACGAGTCGCCGCAATGGAAAAATCACCGATCGGTGGTATTAGCATTCCAGCGGTTAATATTGTTATAACATATTTCTACAAATATTCTACGCTAAGGAGAAGTGACTGACTCTAAAAATCGAGATGCCTTGCGCTCTCTCACGGTTGGTACCTTTCATTTATGTATTTGTGGTGTTAACTATTAACTTGTGCACTATTATAATAAGTTGTGTATGAGTCTGTATCTCGATTTTATGAATGCGAACCGGTGGGAAAGATCGGCCGAACACAGAAGCGACATTCGACGTCATAATTTATTCACAATATTCAAATGATTGGTCGGAGGGCGCTTGTTGGCATTGCGCAACCCTTCCGGCTGCGACGCTAATTCGGGCATTGTGTCGATGCGCGGCCCGCCTTGTACCCATGTAGGCAGGTAAACGCATTGCATTAAGAAAAATCATAGATCGGTTCTTTCAGACACTGCGGAAGCAGTGTTTTTTTTAAATTTGGATCACTAAAATAAAACAATATTTTATAACGAGAAATTTTAGAGATTATCTACAAAATTCTTTAAAATGGAGATACGAAAAACAAGAACAATAATTTTAAAAAATGAAAATCACGACTGCGCTTACAAAAAGTGTCTTAAGAATTATTAGAAAAATATTGTTCGCGCTGAAAAGCACGTTTTATAAGAGAATAAAGTTTGTCCTGCGCCCTGCGACAGGTATCTTGAAACGATCGCGCCCCACCGCCTCACTTTAGTCGGTTGCCCTCAGTGCTCAAGTAATATATTTTTTATTTAATTAAATATTTGTGGTTTGTGTATTAATCCGTATAGATTTATTTTATTTATTTATTTATTTAGGTACATAGGATTAGGTATACAGTTCATTCATAGGTCATGTAATCTTATAATAATTATATAAATTATTTAATAATTAATATAGGGAGGTTTAACACATCTTACATGACCTTCACTGCCAATAGCACATCTAACTAGGCGATAATTTGGCCCGTCTCTAGATGTGCATATTTTTATGCAATTTTAATATACATATACATTTCCGAAATGAACTCTATCAGACTTTTCATTTGATACTAAACACGATATCATACTAATTTATTGACATTCGGTCATTTAAATAATTATTTACTTGACATTTGAGCACTTTAGGTACACTATGACATTTGGAATGTCAAAACGGTTATAACATTACCACACACTTCTAAATCGGTTCAAGCGTTTATAAGTTATGGTGTAATAGATAAACGTAAAACATACATACATGAATCCTAAACATATTACACTCCTTTCTTGGGGCAGTCGTGTAATAATGAGATTGCATTTCTCCGTAAAGTAAAATCAGAATTCGGTCTGAATCGCATAGATGCCAATACATTAGAGCGGAAGATGAAATGAAAGATTGTCACTTTTCCATCATAAAGGTACCAATCAAACATAAGGCGACATAATTTGAGACCGGACAAAATATTTTCAAATTAATTTAGATGGGTTTACGTTCGGCAGGTAGTTTTTGTGCGGTAAAAGATAGATCTTTAAGTCCAATATTTCAAGGATGAAATATGACTAGTGCGCCCCCTTGGTGGACAGATTTCAACCAAAATCCTTCAACTCTTACCATGCACAAATAATGCCTGCATACCAAGTTTCAGCTCAATCGGATTAAGCGTTTGGGAGCTATCGTAGAGGAAGGCATAAACACAGACACATAGACACACACAGATACACATATATACTTTAATTCTGGAAATGGTCTTAATTGTCTCAAGGGGGCTCAAAATAGATATTGACATTGACCCCCCCCCCTAAACGATTCAAAGTTCAAAGTTCAAAGTTTATTTATTCCAAAAAAACCCGGCGAGGGTATAGAACTTACAATTAATAAATACATTTTTTATAATATTCATATTTTAAACATATCATATATCTCGCAAAAATAAAATTAAATCACGTTAGAAATCTGAAAGTCAATAAACCATACAAAATCAACCATTACATTGTCTAAATATTAAAAAAAGCATGAAGAAATATCCAAAATAGAAATACCAAATCCAAAAAAAAAAAAAAAAAAAAATTGAAAGGCAAATCCATTGAATGATCTCGCAAATAAATAAATCAATAATAATAATAATAATCAAGGAGTCCAATTTGGAAAGAATCAACTAATAATCAGAGTAAAAATATTAAAAATACAAGCAATAATTCCTAAATCATGTTACATAATCAGTAAGTAAATTGTCTATAAAATGAAGTGTCCAGAATAGGATTAAAATGGAAGTTAAAAAAAAATCAAAATAAACAAATAGTGAATTGTGAATATAAAATTTTAAAAGTCCGTGCCATATAGACATTTTTGCAATACAAATTCCTTGATAAGTTTTTTAAATAGTGCATTTGTTTTTATATTTTTTAATTCCTCTGGTAACCTGTTATAAAATGTTATGCTTCTGTATTGGTGGGGCGATTGATGTTATGCTCCCAGGTGAGTGGGGCGGGAACGAAAAACATAAAAGTTTTTTAGGGTTTTTTTTCAATACATCTTGCAATCCTAGTCACGGTGTATACGGGAAGCCTATCGTCTGTTTTTATCGCGTTTGGTTTATTGGACGGTGCGGCGCGGCGCGGCGACTTCTTTAAGTCCGTCGCCGACACAATCGCGGACAAATTGGAGCCCCGCCGATCCGATTCATCGCTCCTCTTTGGCGCCCGCTTAATGTATTCTCCGCGCCGCTTTGTGATTCGCCTTGATTTATTTGCATACTAACCCGTCCGCGGATGCCGCTCGGCTCGGATAACAACCGCGAGTCGCGTGTGGGAATTTCCTGGATCTGTTCGCGAACGCACCTGCCCCTTTTCAGTCACTCACTTACAATGTCATCATGTAACGACATCGAGAGACGCCGCCGATGTGTTAAACACTCGCTCTTTTTTCTTTGTTTCTCCCACAGGTGTCGCCGCTGCTGCTACGAGCTACGCCCGCAGTCACATATTACAGAGTATTTTCATCGTACCATTTTAGTAGTGACAGACATTGAAGGAGCAACATCGATGTTACCATCGATACCAACATCGTTAAACAAACATCAATGGCCGAAAAATATCGTTGGCAAATCATCGATATTATATAATCTAAACATCAATATTTTCTTCTATAAAACATCGTTCACTATACTCATTTAGATGACATCTTATGTTTTCTTCTAATAAAATCAATAACAGAGTTAACCACAGTGATATTGGGCTCGTTTGCGTTTCTTCGTGAACTAAAATCGGAAATTAGTTCTTGTGAACGAGACAGGGCAATACGCTTGAGCGAAATGTGAAATGAACTACTTACCAAAGATAAAGCATCTGAATCTAAGACTGCACGAAATATGTTCAAAATTATTCGGACGAGTATAAGTTCGACAGGTAGTTTTTATCGACGATCGTTCGTTTCATATTCCGCTCTAACGTATTGCTCTATCTCGTTCGCTTGAACTAATTTAAGTTTTAGTTCACAAAGAAACGCAATCGGGCCCATTATGTATATTTCAACATATGTGGTTAAAATAAAAAACTTTAAAAAAAATATCTAAATTAAAAATAGCAATGTTTGATTATTTTTTTTCATAAATTCATAAAAGAATTAAAGTATTAAAAATATAAACTTAGATAACATATTATTATTTGTATCATATAGGTATGCAGTAAAAGAAAATATAATGTGTAGATAGAAATATCGACGGAGGATCATAGATGGTGCCAAAACATCGCATAAGACACCATCGACTTAAAAACATCGAAAATCGATTTCTAACCATCGATGTTTTCGATATATTGGACATCGATGTCCATCCCTATATTGTATAGCGTATATTACTTCTTAATACCATAAGCAAGTATAGAGTAATAGATCGCTCAATGCGGTACTACGATTTGGCATCTAGGATTTTATTACGAAACGCAACAACTAAATAGTTCCAAAAATTAAGTAATCTTCTATTATTATGTTCAATATGGCGGCGTTCGAGTCATAACAGTCATACGTATATAGCATCCTATCTCAAAATAAAAAAATCATATAATAACAATCAACTTTTTTAATCATACCTCTTATTATATTAATAACATTCACATTAACATAATATGAGGCATGATTTAAATTTATATTCAACACACCACAAAATTACACGAGTAAACAGCAAACAGACAGCAATTAATCTAAAAAAAAACAAGTTTAGCACAAAAACATATTTCTCATGTTGCTCCTCGACTGTTCTAAAAATTGTATGTTTTTTTTCCTGCAGGACTGAAATCTAGGACTAGTCACCGAGTGAAGAAAAACCAAGTAAAGGCACCGAGTAAAAAAAAGAAGGCTTATGAGTAGGAATAGCAATTTTACTATCCCAACTGGAACGGAGTGAGTGACCGCGAGTTCCTAAGTGAGTGATTTTTTCGGTTAGGTAGGAAGGAGCGGTGAAATCGCTGAGAATGTTATAAAGAAGGAAATGATTTTTCAGGTCTGCTTCTATAGTCAGAGACCTGATCAAATTTTCTCGGATTGTAGATATTCTAAATGCATACATTTTGCAACAGCTCCAATTTGTCGAGGATGGCTACAGTGACGTTAATGTAGCAAACATCGGCGTAATAGCATAGTTTGAACTATGGTATTTTTAACCTACACCGGTAAAAATGTTTCCAACCTCCGAAGACTATAAAAACCAGTAAAGATGGTTTCGCTAACTTCATTTATCTGCATGGTCCTAAAGATAAATCAGGAAAAAAAAAACAAATAAAAGGATGTCTACATTGAAAGAGTTAACACAGGTCCACTTTTTGTTTTCGGTTTCTATACATTTGAATCTGTCAATATATTCACAGATTAAATACCAGCGACAGCAACATCAGTCAAGAGGTGTAAGCAAAAAGCGAAGAGTAGTAAACTAGATGTTTTACGGAGGCGGTTCAATATATCATTATAAATCTGTCCGTGGAGTAAGTACGCGGAGAGGAAAGGTACAAGGATATGATGGAATCACTTTAATCGCATGTCACGAGGGGAAATATTTAACACCACCACAAAGTTCGGATACCTAGAGATATACAGGTACGATATGATTGAAAGATTCCTCATTTGCAGAAAAACCAAATTGATAATAAATAAGTTTGGTTTACATACGAAACATCTGGAATGAAACATGTCTAAGTCCATAAAGGACGTTTACGAAAAATCACGTTTTTCTGTTGTATTTTTTTCAAGTAGTGAAAATTAAAAACTGGGGTACCTACCTATATAATAACATTTTGAATAAACACTGATTAAAATAAATCGATTATAATATTTTTTAATAAGAAACATCCACAATATAAAGCACTTTCCATCGTTGTTTTAAACTGATGGCCTTAAGTGACTTTGTTTCAAAATGTCTTGGACTTTATATGTGAAAGTCCTTCATATTTGACCTCATCGTGAAAAGTCATATTTGATACAAACATGTAAACAACACAATATTCTCGCATTGTGCTCTGATTTGTGGAAACGAACTTAGCTATATTTTCTTCCAAACAGAGAAATTACTCAGCTGTCTTTAAAAAGCACAAGTAATATATTATGCTACATACAAGCTGAGGATTGAGCGTATTCAAAAACGATTTATACGTCATCTAAATTAGCGCTTATTTTCCAACGGCTTGTCGTACGCTGAAAGTCTGCAACGCTACGGTTTAGAGACATTAGAGGACCGGCGAGTAGTATCAGATATGTCGTTTCTACATAAAATTGTTCATACTGGGTTGGACAGTTCATACCTCCTGAGTAGGGTGAGCATACGAGCGCCTTCCCGACTCGCACGTGCTCACTCAACTTTTTACGTACCATGGTTCAACACTAACTATGGTTCCAATTCGTTATTGCCGCGCGTTATGCATGCATAAAATGTGTGCTTTAACGATATTGACATATTTAACCATCAGAATAGTCGATCCTTTGTTAAGGAGGTACGTGAAAAGCTGATTATCAGATCGGATTGAATTAGCATGCACAAGCACTCACAAGCACATTCGCACTACAGATACACACACCCACACACACATACATACACGCACACACACATACAAACACACACATACACACACTCACACATACACGCTCTCCATCACACAAACACACACTAACATCCATACACTCGCACCTAGCGATTTTAACTGTTACTTTTAAATTCTTTTTGGTATTATTTATTTTGTATTGTTTAGCATATTTTGTAATCCTTATATAGCAAATAATTTAAAACATCATTGGCTTTGTTACTGGTATATATATATTATGCTTATACGTATTTTTTTATGCTGTATGTTTTTAAGAAAACTAAAATAATAATAAAATAAAAATTATACTGTAGTTTTTGTCAAATAAAATGGTGTCTGATAGAGGATTGTTCAAACTATCGGCATACTAGCGTTAATTCAATTTGACAGGATACAACTATTACATTATTGATATTTAAAAAATATCAAATTATGAGAATTCAAGATTTAGCTATTATAAATGTTTTTACAAAAAAAACACTGGTTTATTTTATGTTTTTTAATTTAGTAATAAGGGTACAAAAATGAATGAAAATAATATAGGTTGCCTTTAACATTGATATTCAATGAATATTCTAATTTATTTATTTATTTATTTATTTTCAGGAAAACCAACAGCTAATTATAATTTAACAATGCCGGAGTAACATAGCAGAGAGCCAATTAAAGGTTTTCACGTTTAAATAACGTTGTAGAAACATATGTGATCTTTCAATTAAAGCTATCGATTAAGAATGCATAAAAAATTATTCAACAATTAATGCTAAAAAATTCACTGTTCAGCCGCTGCCTAGCTGAGTTAACACTCGTACAGAATAGATCAAAGTCAAAGCGTTTAATCATGTCATTGAAATTGTCACTTGTTCGCCACAGAAATGCATTTTGCCTATAGTTGGTACCAGCATGAGGAACATGAAGAGCAGGGTTAAATCTATTGAGTTTGGAAGGAACATGGAGATTAATTTTATTTAGTAAGTCAGGACAGTTAATATTATTGGAGGTAATTTTTAGCAAAAAGGTTAAGTCCGCGGTTTCACGCCGCTTAATCAAGGGGAGGATATGAAATTTCTTGCATAAATTGAAATAGTTAGATGAGCTGTATGGGATTTTCAGACGATAATATTTAAAACATTCCTGCGAAATTTAGAAGTAAATTTTCAAGCAGTTACGTTGCGTCACATGAAATATTTAAATCTTCATTTACAGAGAATAAGCACTCTAAAGTTATAAACAAACAATAAACTATTAACTCATAGTAGTGGTAATACGGATACAACTATTAAATGATACTACAAAGTATCAAATGTGTAGAATTCAAAATTTAGCTACTTATTATAAAAGTTTTACAAAAATATTTATTTATTTATTTATTAAAAAGGGTTCAATAAATATATAAAAATAATAAAGGTTACCCAACAACAATGATATTCAATGAATATTCCAATGTTTATACAAAATTACGAATACATAATTTCCAAATTTAGTATCAATTTTTTTAAACGAAAATTTTGTATTAACGTATTGCTACACTACAATATCTTCCAGTCAACCAACATGCTGGTGTGAAAAGAAGAGTAGGCAACAAAATAATACTTAGCTTAAAATAAAATTTTTAATTATAGCATACATTGTGTGTGTATCTAAAGTGAAAAGTAAATATATAAATAAATTTTTGAGTTGGACATATTACATATATATGTACATACATATTTTGATATATTATCAAATAAATAAATAAATAAGTAAATATATAAATAACCTGCCAAAATAAGGTAAAGAAAGGGAGGGGATAACGGAAAGGTTAGAATTTATGGTTCATCTTTATTGTGAAAGGAAGTGCTTTTTCAATGATTGCTTAAAGGTAAACAGCGAGCTAGCGCCTCTAATCAGTACTTATGATTTCTCAAGCCTTCATACTTAAAAGCCTTATCGATAGCCTTACCAATTCATTCAGCCATTAACGAAAATGAATTGTTTTTCAAAAAAAATAGACTGCCTTTCACTCTCCGATTTTTATAAATTTAACATAGTTTTAGTGCTATTATATCAATGTGTTGATTGGGGATAAGCCTCAACGACTTTAGATCCCCCCCCCCCCTACCTCACACCTCAATTAATCATTTTCATAATAAAATATGTTTTCACCATAAAATAAATGTTTTATTCGCCATCTTGGAAATCTTATTCGATCAATTTAGGCTACTCTACCTTAACAGAATACCGAATGACAAAATTAAATTTAAAACGGAGAAAAGCAGTCTTACATTTTTCGGTTACCTTTTTGTAAGTGCCTATCATATAGTTGAGGTTTGTATTGTCAGTTATAGCACCAACATCCGTTTCCTGGAGGCGTGCTGTCGACTGCCTACCGCGCCACTTGCCCCTTTTTTCTCGTCTACCGGCAATAAATAGACAAACTGCTCACCTGGGGACATCTGCATCTGCATTGTGTTCACTTTCTGTTTTACCACATATTTACATAATACCCGGACGGTTCCGCGGCAGTCGATTTATGAATTGCCTCTTCTATAGGAACAGCGATTCTCAACCTTTAACGGTGACTGATTATGTCATATATTCCTATTGGATTAGGTTTACAATTACATATAAAATACAAATATAATGGCAGGTTATTATAACAGCTAATGGGCCCGATTGCGTTTCTTCGTGAACTAAACTAGGAACTTATTTCAACCGAACGAGACAGAGCAATACGTTAGAACGGAATATGAACTGAACTATCGTCGATTTTCCCGCACCAAAACTACCTGTCAAACTTACAAACGCCCAAATAAGTTTGAACACATTTCGTGCGGTGTTAGATTTGGCTGCTTTCTTCGGTGGGCAGTTTTAATGCGAAAAAGTGACGGCCGCTCATTTCGCATTCCTCTCTGACCTACTGCTCTGTCCCGTTCACATGACCTAATTTCCGATTTTTGTTCAAGAGAAACGCAATCGAGCCCAATATCACATCTGTCATTTTCCACGGATAACTCAGCTGGCCTTCCAGGATCCAGGATTAGGATGATAAAATATTACGGGCGCCACTGTCACATTTTATCCACATCCTAATCATCTTAGTCTATAGCGAATTTGGGAGTTAGTTAAAAAATAAACTTGCTATTTCAATCTTGTTTCTTTATTTATTTTTGTTTCTGTGTCTTTAGCATATACATATTATAATACACCGTGCTCCTGTAATAACTGCCCTTAATTGAGGAAATGATTTCTGAGGTGTAATAAAGAAGTAGAAGTAGTACTTTTTCGGTCTACCATCCCTTGACAAGCATGCTTGATCGTCTAGAGAGCCCACGACACGCAACACGGTCTCGATCAATACAAAAAAGAATCGAATGCATTTTTATTTTATAAGCTTCAATGCAATTATACTAATTAGTTAAGGTGCTCTATTGTCTCCATTATAATAAAATAAATGACAAAAAAAATGTGGAACAAGCTTTTACTCCCACCTATTTTAGTTATGCTAAAACCAAATCGGATGTGTTCATTTTTTTGATATCCTCAAAAATATCCCACGTTGACGAAACTCTGAAAAATTCCGATGGTTTAAATATATCGAAAGTTAAAACATGACATAAAGTTTCGACCTATAGACAAAAAAATTTTTTTTTTTTTATATAGTTAAAACCAGTAATTACTCATTGGCGATAAACAGAGCATTCAAAATGGGTTGACTGCATGAAAATCCCCTTATTTCACGATAAATGATTTATGGGTACAATAGCGGACGTAAACCTAGATAAACAACATCTTACAGTCAACCAACATGTTGATGTGGCAAGAAAAGTAGGCAAAATTTAAGTTCTGTAGTACTTCAATTTTGCCTGCTATTATACTACTATTATCGTATCATAAAATATGATAAAATATAAAATGAAATTGTAAGGAAATATGCATTGTATGCATATCTAAAGCCAATAGTAAATAAATAAATTAATTTGGGTGTAATAAAATTAGGGGATGATTTTTTGCCAACTGTAGCTCAAGGTGAAAGGTTCCCACATTTCTCAAATACATGTTTTGTATTAATTAATTGTCACAAATCATTTTGAAAGCTTATTTTAGTCTACGAAGCGTGGCCTGAAGTTGGCCTGGTTTTTGAGTACTTCCAAATCGGCTTGCACTTCCAATACCGCCATGACTTCCAATCGGCAATTCGAAATCTTGTCTAATAAGAAGTTTCTTATTCGACACTTTGAGCACCGCTTTTCTAACGTCTAACCAGGAACTATTTTGAAAGAGGACTATTCACAAACGCGCCACGTATTCAAATTTAATTTGTAAAATGCTCCGGCGCTCGTAAGCAGCGAGAGGAGTTTTTTACTTCGTTCCTTTCCGAAAGGGTTCTTGAATAATTCTAAACACACCGGCCGCAGCGCAGCGAACGAACATCTGTTCCTGGCGCAGCGCAGACATTCTCGGTCTTGAAATTATTTTGTATGTGATTTTGTTCTTATTCTAGTAGCATTACACAGATATTCCGATAAAAACGGACGGCTATCCGGGACGCTGGATAGCCCATACATTGTTTCGAGCATCGCTCTGAAGGTGCCGCAACGTAAAACCCGATCCATACAGCTATTCGAGCCCCCGAGACGATATTCTAACTACACGAGCGATTCAATGCTTAACCGATTGCCACGTACGTAAAATGATAAATTCACAGGGCTTGGCATTTATAGTAGAAACATAATTAGCTTCGAATCGGCAGTACGAACCGCCCTTGAAGGTGTAGCGACAACTGCCAGTAATTATTGATTTGTATGTATGTATGTATGTATAAATATAATATAAGTTATATACCTACGTATTCTCATTTACTTATTTTGAATTTATGTTGTATAAGTATATATGTTTGCGGTTAACTACAACTTTGCGGTCATTTGATTAATAAATATTTACGGATGTATTGTATTTTTTGTTTCATAATTTAGTTTGTAAAATATTTTCCAAATAATTTCGAACGGCGTAAGTTATAATCGGCATAAGAACATGTTTTTTTTAAAGAATTACGTATCCAATTATAAGTTCATGCTGTTACTTACCTAAATAAATAAAATAAATAAAAAAAAAACAATTAGGTAGGAACTGGTAAGTAGGTAATTTATACTCATTACATTCACACAATTTATTATTCGGGGATTTTTTTTACTCGATGCAAAGCAAAAAGAAAATAAACGGGACTATTATGTATTATTATATTAAAGTATTACCTATATTAATTGCGCCATTTTATTGTTTAACTGATTAACCGTTTTTATATTTTATATCCGTATATTTCATTTATACCTATTCAGGTAATTTAGTACCCTTAGTTATTTCTTAAAGACTTTATATATTTTAATATAAATTCTATTAATTATTGTTTCCAAATTTTAAAAATAGTCAATTTTTATGCAAATGTATTTATCTAGCATACCATATAGGGTAAATTATGTAAAATCCATTTGACTATACCAAGAGTATGGACTCCTACCAACTGGTTTATTTAATTAAAATTAAAATTAAACTATTTATTGTATATAAATTGTTTTCTATTCGGCATGAAACCTGAAATAAACATGTTTTATTGATACTTTTTTTTTTATCTGTCTCGAAGAAAATTAAAAGAAGGGGGTCTTCATTTCGTTCTTGAAAGGATAGTGATTTTCTATACTACGTTATCTCAACGTCGAATCAATCAAGAATTATAGAATCAGTCAAGTCAGAACGGCAGAACGCAGAATGCAGTAAAGTAAGCATTATGTAAACTCGTATTATTCTGTGGTTTGTTTGGTGAGCCAGCCGCGCTCGCCTCAAACCGTCAAGTTCGTTTAAGCGATTACATTTTTTCTTTGCACTTTACAAAGACACTTTATTTCGATATAAATGCATTTACTTAAAAAATCGAAACAATATGTGATAAAACTAAAATTCTATTATATTAGGAGAATATTTTATAATATCACAGAATATTTCTAAAAAATGTCTAGGCATCTAAATTATTCAAAATATTTTCCCGGTCATGTAGCATAGTGCAGGTAAGGTCACCTGATTGTACCTAAAGGTGGGTATCCATTAGGTTCGCGCACCTAATCTGCTCCGCGCACATGTAACTGCTCCAGTAGTGGATACATTAGCGCTCCTGGAGCGTGCAACGTTGCACGCTCCGCGGCGAGCGCTCCGAGCGGTGGCGGTAAATGCGCGAACACAAAGTAACGCGCAGTGCGTTAGCGACCGCGATTTCGAAACGACCTTTCGTAGTCACACTTATTTATTATTTATTTATTTATTTTTTTATTTATTGGTTCACAAAAAAATTACACCGTTAGCACTTAACATAGATTGTGTTGCTCCTAACTAGGCAGAGCCTGTTCTAAGGAGAACACTAATACAAATGATTAAAAAATACATACTAAAAATAAAAAAAATTGAATCAAATCAAGTTAAATTCCAAACTAAAAATAAAAAATTTGAATCAAATCAAGTTAAAATGAAATTCTCACTACACCAAAATAATATTAGAACTATAGACAAGTAATACTAAATAATAATAATAAAAATATATACCTAATAGCAATAATAAATAATCATTTATAATAATAACTAATAATATATAAGAAATAATAAAAATACGTATATAAAATAAATAGAAAAGAAATATATTTATTTATTTTAAATTTTTATTTACATTTATTTATTTTTTATTTTATTTTTTATATTACAATTTTATTTTTTATTTATTTTATTTTAAATATTTATTTACAATTATTACTTTATGCTACATCCTTAACAAGTGAAATTGAAAAGCTTGCAAGTATTTTTGAGATTGCTGAATCAGTTATGATAACAGACAATGCAATGAAAGCCAGTTTTGATGAAATTGATTCGTTACTAATATTATTTCTAACTCTTTCTCTCAAATGCCAACAGCTGAACGTTTATTTTCGATTCCGCAACATGTTCGGGGAAATGCCCCCAAATGAATACGCCGATTTATAATGTAGCTGCAATATAAGTATGCAATGTACACAAAAAAATATTTTTTATTTATTTGAAGCATTTCGCAAGTACATACTATTACAATTTAAAACATCAAATAAAATAACATATAACTAGGTTACTTAAACCACAGAAAGAAATTAAATATAATTATTATATGATGTTCACTGTCCGATGTCGCCTAGCTAAGCAAAGTTTGTGCTTATTCAGATATTCTATACACGCAGAGTCACATTAGTTAGTGCTTAAATACGTTAAAAAATCTAAAAAGTTTAAAGCAGTTTTATTTATTACACAGTAAAAATGAATAATAAGTAATTTCAAGTAATGAATAATTCAAAATTACAAATAAAATAAGTTTTTTAATTAATTAAAATAAGAGCAGTTAAAACCGTCATAGCTATCAAATAATTATAATTAAAATGTCAGATTTATCATATAGTTATTGTAGTTGCAGTCTGGTAGGTATTGGAATTGAAAAGAATGATTGTGAAGCTCGGTGATCAAACAACCGATGGTAAATCATTGCTTTTTGCCACTGTTGTGCACGATAACACACGTCCACAGTATTCACAACAAACAAAGTTGAGTTAGGAGATTCTGTTACATATAACGTCCCCACTTTTTACAGAATTTGGACCAGGGTAAAACATCTACCATCTAGAGGCAGTGGAAAATAACTTCAAACCATTCATTTCGATTTCTGTCAACGAGAGTTTTACAGTAGAGGCATTAAATAATTCATATTAAAATGGCAAAACTGCTTAGATAACAGGGGCCATTAATAAACGTATAAAATAAAACGCACAATATAAAACGTACAAGTGACCTAGTTGAGTCTACCTTGGTACAAGCTTCGGCCTAGTTAGGCAGACTTTGTGAATAATGTTTTTGGAAAATTATTCTTATTCTTAATTAAATTAATTAAATCTCTTTCATACATATTTTTTGTCCAAAATTTCTATTATACCTATTTTTTATCCTATTTTTATTTTTTCTATCCTAAATTTCTATATAAATATTATTATAAATTTCTATAGGTAAAGACCTAATATTTATACAATCTGCCTAACCAATGGAGGAAGGGCACTTAAGATGACGTATACCTAATATGTAATCATTAGTTACATATATTAGTCTTAAACTCCGGGTGCTGATTTTTTTTTAGAAAACAGACAGTAGGTGAAACTAAATATGTTTACCAAATCAAAACTAAACAAGCATAAAATATTCCTCAATCAAAACTATACAAGCATAATATGCCTCCACTTATTGAACGATCAAATAATGCGCCATGCGATTTGAAAGAAAACTTATTATAAACAGAACGATTTAAAAATAATATGATTAAAAGAAAAAAAAAGATTTTTTTTTTAAATGAATAAAGTGCTAAGTTACTAACCTACTAACCAAAGTATAAAAAAGTATTTAAAGAAAGCAAAAAAAATACCTAAATTACTGTATAAATAAATAAAGTAATACGGTGAAAAATAAATAATAAATAAATAGGAATACAAAAAAACAATGTGAATAATTATGTTAGAAAACAGGTTAAGAAAACGAAAGGAAAAAAGAAATAGTAGCACAAAGATAAGAGGAGAATATAATTACATAATAATTACAAACATGATAAATTGATTATTTTAGTAAATTAAAGTATATTTATTTTTCGATTTTGAAAGTGTTTGGGGGTGTAGCAAATTTATAAATATCCATAAATACAGAAATGCATTTAGCAGATAGTTAGAAACGACAATTTTGCATTTAGAAGGAACTTTGCGAGCGAACTGAACGAGAGGGTGCGAAAAAAGTTCTCTGCTCTAGACGATCAAGCATGCTTGTCAAGCATCGCTTCGCGGGCTGGGAAAGGATCGTAAACCGCAGGAAATTGCATTTTTTTAAATATTTACTAAAAATGCCTAATTTTGTGGTTTTATACCAGGGAGTCACGTCATTCATAAATCAATTACGTCTAATTAACGTGACTCCCTGGTATAAACTACAAAATTAGGCATTTTTGGTAAATATTTTTTAAAAATATTTTAATAATTCCCGCGGTTTACGATACTCTCCCAGCCCGCGACGCGATGCTTGACAAGCATGCTCGATCCTCTAGAGAGCCCCTAAGATTCGACTAGCATCAATGCGATTATTAATTAACGTATTCAAAATAATTCAAATATACCTACTGCGTCGTTCATGCTACTGCGATTTTCGAATGTCATCTCATTAGCTATCTTATTATTTCATTTCGAACGTCATCTCATCATTTCAATATCCATCCATTAATCCAGTCCAATAAACCAATTTACCCATTTCGGCATTCTTACTGGAATCCTCCGGCAAATCGGAATCTGCATCGATAATAGAATTTGTTCTTCCCGCCTATATTTCTTAAAGCTTATTTTCACGGATATTCAGCCAACCACAGCAGGCAAATTGATCTGTCACTTCTTATTAGATTCGTATCATGAGCATCACTGAATGCTGTTCCTATCAGGTTCAATTGTATATTTTGACATTTATCTACTTGGAATGCCGCTTTTGAAACACCCATCGCCATCTAGTTCCCCGGTAGTTACTTAACACTGAACAGAAGTAAAAAAAATATATTAAAATAATTCAAACTTAATTTACTCCAGATATATTTATTTTATTATTTATTTTGTTGTTTTTTAAAATATTTATTGCTTTTAATTTTGACAGATCTGGAATTCAAATGCGCGGCTTTTGCCATCTAGCGGCGAATAGCGGAACTTAAGCGTCGCGTCGGTAAAGCAGTCAACACGAGCACATTATTTAAAATATTCTTACCTCTAATACTCTCTAGTAGCAATTTAAATAATTATAGGTATAGTTTATTTCAATAAATAAAACTTTTTATAATCAACTTTTATTATAAATCCTGAACAAGGGCCTGTCATTAAAGTCTTCACACTAATAAAACTTTAAAAAATACGCCAATTAAAAGTACATTAAGGCTTTGTTATGGCGTGTACTGCTTCGGTGATTAAAAAGGGAACCGAGAGTTGTCCTTAATTAATGGCAGCGATATACTTCAGTAATAATCTTCCGTTTACGTTTTTCAGCTGAAGAAGGATGGAATAATCAGACAAAGATTTTGGTATCCGAGCAATTATTATTGTTATTAAAATAATAAACTCGTTTTAAAAAAAATAAGTAGCTACTTAATTAGCTTATGGTACAAAGAAAATATTATGGCAATGTGGAAGATTTACTTCTTCATCATGTCCAATTGTTTCTTACATTAGTTAATCTTTCGATTAAGTTTAGACACAAATCACAATCTATAGGTAGGTAGTTAGGTACCTATCTAGGTATTATTAAATGTAGGTAAGTAGGTACCTACGAATAATGGGTATTAAAAATTTAATAGTTACGAGGAAGAACAAGTCAATTTTATTTTTATATATGAATAAAATGTATTTTTTTTTAAACCAAACTTAATTTGGTTTTAGAGACACTCTTTTTTTACTCAATCAAACCTTGCCATATTTTAGATTACTAATTTTTTAAAATGGAATTACCAAAAATTTCAAAAATATATACTGATTGTTCTTTACCGTAACCCTTTAATTATTTATATATTTAATTTATTACATTAGTATATTTTTTGCATTCGTATATTTATTACATTTATATATATTTCAGGTATTTGTTTCCAATTGGCGAATTGATCAATATTAAATTCAATTTATTTTATTGTGATTGTGGTGAGGTAACATCTAATAGAGTTTAACACTTATTTAATGTCGCACAAACTGCGTTTTGGGCATACAATATTTTTTTAGAATATGTTTGCATATAAATATTGCTTCAAACAATCAATTTAAAAAACATGTAATTAGAGTACAAAATGAAAATGTTATCAACGGGTTAAATTAGGTAGATATACAAATTATGAGATACTTAAATACAATAGTTAGCTACTTATATAAATGTTGTTCAATTATTTGTTGTTTTAAACTATATAGGTACCTAATCTTATATATAAAAATGAATCACCGTGCGTTAGTCTCGCAAGATCTCGAAAATGACTCGACAGATTTGAATTATTATTTTTTTGATTTATTTGCCTTGATTCAGGGGTGGTTTACAAAATAAAATATTTAGGAAAAATTAAAAGAAACAACTGAAAATCGAAAAAATCGAAATTGGTCATTTTGTGAAATGGGCCACTTTTAATAGATGGCGGTCGCGGTGATCCTATTGTTTGGCAGCTGCGCCATCCATAACTGTCCGTGCGATTGTGTAAAATTTTTCAAAAAGTCGAAAAGTCGAAATTGTCGAAAAAGTCAAAAGTCAAAAAAGTCGAAAAAGTCGAAAACGTCGAAAAAGTCAAAAAAGTCAAAGAAGTCGAAAAAGTGAAAAAAGTCGACAAAGTCAAAAAAGTACAAAAAGTCGAAAAATGCAAAAAAGTCGAAAAAGTCGGAAAGTAGTAAAAGCATCATGTAAATTAAATAATTGAATTTATTTTAATTACAAACTACTTTTATTTAATCACCAAACGAAACTCAAACCGTAGGTACATGATTCGGCCATATGATTTCAATGATTTGGATTTGGAAGGTTGATTAGGATCAATAAACGCTTATGAAGAGTTACAATCAAATCAATTTTAGGTGGTACGAAGTTCACCGGGTCATCTAGTAATGCAATAAAAATTAAAATACAAAAAGGCGAGTTTATTTTTAACACGCTTTTATTAGGTCGACTTGTATGTGACTAACTATGTAATGGAATGGTAACTAATTTAAGCATCTTCCAAGGATCGTAGCGATGGAACATCGTATCATAGCTGTGTTTGCACTTGTTAGAAAAGTCTTGGAATGAACTTTCACCACGATTAGGTTTCAAGGTCTGATGATGAAGCCGGAAGACAGGAACTGGCATTCCATGATGGAAAATCGTATCATAGTCGTGTTTGCACTTGTGAGAAACGTCACGTAATGGACTTTGAACACGATTAGGTTTCAAGGTTATAACAAACCTATTATATATTGACTTGTAAATATTGAGTATAAATAGCGTAAATATTGACATAGGTGCCTGTATAAAATGTCCATATTAATATAAATATGGAAAGTGTAATGAAAGAAAAACATGGAGAGTGTAAATAGAATAATATTGATATATCTATATACGATGTATGTTGACGTGAGTTGTCGGTTGCTGGTTATGTCCAAAACAACTATAAGTAAAGATATTATTTTACGTGCATTTATAAAAGCTTGTTTTTAGTGTTTTTTTTAACCTATTAATTTATTTTTACATGGCAATATCTTGCAACTCACCTGATCACAGTTCAGTGATACATGCGCGAGTTGTCGAAATAAAAAATATTAAATAAAACAAGTTTGTCTCCATGTATAGGTATGCAGTACAATTACAAACAATACGAAGATTACAATACAATGGCGTAACTAAGCCGGTGAAGACGGTGCGGCGCACCTAGGCCCACGGTAGTTTAGGGGCCCAAAATGGACGTGGCCACTAATTGTGACACATGCATTAAAGTACAGGGTTGCCCAAAAGTCCTTTGAAATGTGATTTTCTAATGAAATGTATACTACACGCGGGGGGGGGGGGGGGGCGCCGGTTGGGCAAAAACAGTAAGTTCGGTTTCTGGGAAATCAGTCGCCATTAAGCGTTTCACCGGTGCGGACCGTGGAATTTGTGTGCGCGAGTTTTATCGGGACAATGATTTAGCAACCATTGCGCGGCGTAAATTTCGAGAACATAACAATCTGCAAAACTTTAGTGACACTCCAACGGTTCAAACGATCAAGAAATGGGTTGCTAAGTTTGAAAAGACTGGTTTGACGTTAGATAAACAGCGATCAGGTCGACCAAGGATATCACCGATGGAAGAAGACATCGCCATAGTGTTAAAAAGTCTGTTCGTTAAAATTCTACCCAGTCTACTCGCAAACGTTCCAGAACATTAAACGTATCCATCGTTACAGTGGATTTTAAAGACAGATTTACATATGCACCCTTACAAAATTCAGTTGGTGCAGGAAAAGACACTGACGCTATCCAGAGACTAAATTACGCGAATAAAATGTTTAACCGCTTTTCTTCGTTCAATAACGTGTTATTCTCTGATGAAGTTTACTTCCATATTATGAGCATGCAAGTATGTTAACCAAACTGCCGCTACTGGAGCCCTGATAATCCAAATCGTAAACATTAGAAGCCTTTACACAGCCCTAAAGCGACAGGCAACCATTGCGCCGCGTAAATTTCGAGAACATAACAATCTGCACAACTTTAATGACACTCCAACTGTTCAAATGATCAAGAAATGGGTTGCTAAGTTTGAAAAGACCGGTTTGACGTTAGATAAACAGCGATCAGGTCGACCAAGGACATCACGGATGGAAGAAAACATCGACATAGTGTTGAAGTCTGTTCGTTAAAATCCTACCCAGTCTACTCGCAAACGTTCCAGAATATTAAACGTATCCAGAACATCTTTACAGTGGATTTTAAAGACAGATTTACATATGCACCCTTACAAAATTCAGTTGGTGCAGGAAAAGACATTGACGCTATCCAGAGACTAAATTACGCGAATAAAATGTTTAACCGCTTTTCTTCGTTCAATAACGTGTTATTCTCTAATGAAGTTTACTTCCATATTATGAGCATGCAAGTAAACAAAATTGCCGCTACTGGAGCCCTAATAATCCAAATCGTAAACATTAGAAGCCTTTACACAGCCCTAAAGTGACACTTTGGGCCGCTATGTCAGCGCGTGGCATCATAGGCCCTTATTTTTTTGAGGACGGCAGAGTTTGTGCGGTTCCAGTTAGGTACTTCAGAGCGATATGTAGCGATGATCGGGGGCCTTTTTCACGCCAGAGTTGCAGAATATTCAGACTACAATACGCGAACCTGGTTTCAATAGGATGGAGCAACTGTCCAAACCTCTAATACTACTATGCCCGTCGTTCGTTAACTTTTCCCCAACTTCTCTCGAAGAGTAGACATTTCCTGGCCACCACTTAGTCCGGATCTAACCCCGATGGACGTTTTCTTATGGGGTTATCTTAGAACTAAATTGTACGATACAAACCCGCGGTCAATTGATCCCCTAAAAGAAAATATTCGAAGATAAATGGCTAACATCAAAGAACTAACTTGTCGCGCGGTCATCGATAATTTTAGACTTCGCTTACAGCAGTGCCGTGATCGTAACGGGTTACATTTGGATGATGTAATTTAAAAAAAAATAATTCCCATTTTATAAAGATTAATACGAAATAAAAATATTTTTCTTAACCCGTTGAGTATGATATTAGTTTTTTATTTATTTATTATTTACATTTCAAAGGACTTATGAGCCACCCTGTACAAAAACAATTTTGACGCGACCTTTAGGAGAAACACGAATTACTTTGTGTTTCTTAACATACCTTAAAAAGTGAAATTGTAAAAGTCGCAACTATTTTTGAGATTGCTGAATCAGTTATTATAAAAGACAATGCTATGAGAGCCAGTTTTGCTAAAGTTTATTCGTTACTATTATAATATATTATTTCTAACTATTTCTGTCAGGTGTCAACAGCTGAACGTTCGTTTTCGACTCGGCAACATGTTAGAGGCAATGCTACCAAATGCATATATCGATTTATAATGTAGCTCTAATATAGATATGTAATGTAACTAGGTATATAGAAATTACTTCCTATATGCCATATTGAAGGTAGGTAGAGGAAGGGGCCTTTTGTTAAATTTTGCATCTGGGCCCATTTTCTGTAGTTACGCCACTTTACAATACAAACTACTATATTTAAAACTAAGAACAGGAATAGGATAGAAAACGAATTTACCGCGTGAAATTTGTAGCACCCGACGTTTCGGTGACGTTGCAGCCGCCGTTGTCCAGGGTAGACCATGTCTAAATTCGTTTTCTATCCTATTTATAATATCAAACAACCGCGATAGTCTTCGATTTTATAAGAACAGGAAGTCGAAAAAGAGGAAGTTGGGAGAGGAAGGAGAGCGAAAGAAGGACTGGTTACTTCTTAGAAAAGTAGTAATTTTAGAGGCGAGTCTTGAATGATTCCAAAGAGGGCGACTTTCTTCTCCTTCAACTCTGTCGACTTCGACTTGCTTGTTGCACGGCTACAAACTCTCAACTGTTCGCAAACCGTTATTAATTGGTTCAGCTCCTATCTCAGAGCCAGACAACAGCGTATAAAAGTAGGCGATCGATCATCCGAATGGGATAATCTACCAGCTGGAGTTCCACAAGGTGCGGTTCTGTCCCCGCTTCTTTTCTCATTTTTTATAAATCCTATCTCCAACCAAATTCGTGGACATATTCATCTGTATGCAGATGATGTTCAAATATATAATCATTTCTCCCTCGAAAATATCAATGCCTCGATCGCCATCATGAACTCTGATCTTCAGGCCATTTGTGAATGGTGTGCGCTGATGGGTCTACTAATCAACCCTCTAAAATCCCAGGCTATACTCATTGGAAGTCGTAAATTGCTCTCCAGAGTAAATGTAAAATCCCTTCCGCTTTTAAAACTGAACGATATCACCATACCATTGTCGCAAAAAGTGAAAGATCTTGGTCTAATTATCGATGAACATTTCTCCTGGCAACCACACGTCGACGAGGTAAGTCTTAAAATATTTGCTAATTTTCACCCTCTGCAAACACTCAGAAGATTTCTTCCTATAGACACAAAAAAATATCTTGCACAGTCTCTTCTCTTACCTTTTCTTGACTATGCAGATGTGGCTTATCTCGATTTATTAGAGGAACTGCTCAACAAACTTGAACGTTTGCAAAATGTATGCATACGATTCATCTTCGGTCTACGAAAGTATGATCAAGTGTCCGACTATAGGGCACAGTTAAATTGGTTGCCAGTACGCCAAAGAAGAAATGTTCATATACTTGCTCTCCTATATCGTGTACTCTCCCAATCAACCCCATCCTATCTCCACGAGATTTTTGAACCACTAAGTTCCCACGGTCTTGTACTTCGGTCAGCCTCTGATAGTTTATTAACCCCTCCTATCGCGGGGTAAAAATTTAGTCGTCACTTCTGCCCGGGACAGTTTTGCGCGTGAAGTCGATGGCCTTGAGGAAAACGACCATAACTTTTAAACTACTATACGGATCGTAAAAAGAATAACTGTAAAATGATCGCATTGAAATTTGAAATTTATAATATTATAACCTTATCTCGTCAAACAATTAAGATAATAATGAATAAATATTTAAAAAGTTGGCATTTTACGCAGCGCGGAGCGCCCTAACGTATATTGGTTAGATACAATTTTAGCATTTGTAAGCGTCTAACCAAAAATGGTTAACTCAAATAGGAAGGGTTAAAAATTCCGAGTAATAATAGTGATTTCTATTCCTATTCTTTCTGTGTCCATGGTGCAAGACTCTGGAACGATCTCCCAGCAAATATACGAAACTCGCCTTCTTTACCATCGTTTAAGACTCACCTTAAGGATTACTACCTTTCTAAGAAGTAACCAGTTCTTCCCTTTCTCTCCTGTCCCTCTCCCAATTTCCTCTCCTCGGGCATTATTAGTTTTAAATTCTTCCACTTGTCTGTATGTTATGTAATAATCTTTATTTTCACAATGCGCGCATGTACCACTGTGTTTAGGTTAGTTATAAGACATTGCCATGTGGCAATAAGCTCTCCTTTTTGTATACTAATTAAGTGCAAATAAAGAGTTTATTATTATTATTATTATTAGTTTCGTACATTTGCTGAGAGATCGTTACAGAGACTTGCACCATGGACACAGAAAAAGTAGAAGGAGAAATAAGTTTTATGACGAAGAATTATAAGTAAATTGTCAATTGTATAATCAGTGGCGTAACTATAGGGTGGCAGGGCTGGAAAAATGCAACGGGCCCCCGATCCGACGGGGGCCCCCGGTTTTAACAAAACTTAGTAAAAATAGCTTTTTTGAAAAACTGACCAAGAGGTTTCCTAATTATTTGTTTAGATATTATTTTATAAATAATTTAATGTAATTTTTCGTTAAAAAATGTTGTTTCAAGTTTGAAACACCATTTTTTTTTACTGGGAGGGCCCCGTTTACTAGGAGGATTTTTACCGGGAGGACCCCATCTAATGAATTTGCCACGGGCCTCAGATGGTATAGATACGCCACTGTGTATGTATAATGGTGAAAGTAAAATAATCACATAATAGGTTTTGATATAAATTTACAAATAACCTCGTCTATTGCCGAGTCCACTGGTATAAAAAGGAGACTATTATAATATTAATGCTCTCATTCCTTCTTTGATTAGAACTCTATATTCTATAATGGTTAAAATGGCAAATACCCTTTATGGTATTTCACATCTCTAATGAATATAATAAAGAAAATAATCTTCTATCGTAACTTATGGAACCAATAGTTTAGAAACATATTTTTCATAAAATTACTTATTAAATTACTATCATGTAAAATTTGTGTCTTCCTTGTAACAGGAACTGCCTAGTTAGGAGTGACGCAGAATCATTGAGTTTAAACAATTAATTCTTAAATATTTTCTTGAATAAATAAAAGTATGTGTCATATAAATTAAAAATCATTTTATAAGTTATCAAATAACATATATTTTTACATATTATTGAGACATTAGAATCATAATATTAGCAAAAAAAGTATGTGATTGTTTAAAAATATACCTTTTTTTTAAATATCGCAAATGACCAACAATCTCTGGTTATTTTAACAAAATAAATAAAATATTTATGGTCACTATTTCAATTTTATTTTTTAACTTTAAGTACGTTTATTTGTACGTATTGTTTCTGAGTCAATTAATAAAATAATCAAATATAAAAAAAAAATGTAACTTTACATCTTTATGGACCACAGGGACACTTATGTCCCATCAATTTATACAAATCTATTGAACCAATTTTCACAAAACGACATATATATTATGTACATCTCCCTTCAACAGTTTTATGTTTCAAAAATTTCCATACTCTACAGCAAAGCGTATGGTCCTCAAAGGGTTAATGATGAACGGATCAATATATGCCAGGAACTAATTTTATACCACAAAGGAAAAGTCGCAATTGGTTTTTGGTAAATTATATGTTATGCTATCCTGGCTGTTGGAATTGCTCTATTATATTACCCGTATACTTTACTCAATTTTGTTTTTATTGGATCCAAAATGTCCGTGGCCACCGAACCACGCCAACGGGTCATCATCATTTGGGTTTGTTAACGTCGCCGGTTAACTGATATTAATGACGCCTGATGGGCTGATTAATTAAGATCTCACTTGGCCATTTCGCGAAAAAGCGCATTAGGGCCGGCGGGCGACCTCAACCGTGTCGCGCGACAAGCGACAACAAGACCACGCGAACGCCTTAATTACAAAACAAAAATAGTAACAATCATTATGAAAACCATGTGGTTGGTAGTGAACGGTTTCGTGCAGCTTGGGCCATAAGATCCACTGTGTTTTCGGGTCGGCCCCACTGACCATCTAGCCCCAATTCAGTAGCCTCCTCGTGTGGAGGACTACTCCGGGTAGGATTATCGCGTATCAGGCCTCGTGGCTGGTACATTAGTCTCTCCTGGAGGAACGACTTCCGGTGCTACGGGACGGTTTACGCACCGTGCGGCATTAGCCAATCGGATGTGCACTCTGACTAATTACTGAAGGAGTGTGGATACTATCGAAATATACTGTCTCCTAAGCAGCGGGGGTGGAAGTTGACCAGTCGTCAACCACTCTTAAAATGACCAGTTGGCTACCTAACCCTGAATAATTGAGATACGGGCAAAAGATGGCAATAGTCCGCGATAGATTCAAACTAAATCACCGCTGAACATACGGCAATTAGAGGTCCCGCAAGCGACTTCAGACCCGTAACCAGTCGGGAGGTTAGAGGTATTCTGATGGTTAATTCCAGACGGAGATACCTTTCCAAAACTGGCGGTCAGAAAGCGAGGCTGCCCGCTGGGTACCTTTCCCGGTGGTTCGCCGTAACGCATTGGATGTTGGTTTAGATAGACGGTAGATTTGGAGTGGTTGCTCGCTGGAGTCGCTCAGAATGTAGATTGGGTGCTCGCTGGAGTCGGATCAGGACCGACTGCTATATTGTTTTTCTTCTTCTTCTTCTTGAGTGTGTTAGACCGGAATGAAACCAATAAGGAAAGAAGTTTCCATACCATAGCATCAATCACATTTATTACATTTTTAATAAAATACTGAGCAGAACGAATATAAATATGCATGCTCTCTATAAGGTGAATGACTTTTTAGATGTCGTAGTGGAATTGGGTATTTAAATAATATATAACATTATTTAAAACAAACGAACATACATCAGTGCCAATATCATTATTATTTTATTTTTTTATAATTATTTGTATTTGTCAAACTTGGTCTAATTTATTATCTAATAAGACTAAAAATCATTCTTTTTTTGTATCATAGAATATTTGTATTTATATATTACCTACTATTCTCGATTATGCTATGTTTATAAATATTTAAATTTATTTTTGATAATTAGAACACTTCAAGGTATTATAATCTAAAACCTGTTAATAATAGATATGAGACTGATTATGGTTAGGTAAACTTTTTTTATTTTTAAACTCGTAAAACCGGATGGAAGAGGTAGACGATGTGGGTGGGAGAGGCAGCATAGAGGGTGCTCAAAATTACACATATTATGATTTTTCAGTGGAATTTTAAAGCGGAAAGTGTAGTTAATTTCTATTAATATAAAGAGTAAAATTATATAGAAATAGAAAGTGATGAATGAAAAGTTATATCTAAGTACATAATGGGCCCGATTGCGTTTCTTTGTGAACTAAACTTAAAATGTGTCCAAGCAAACGAGACAGAGCAATACGTTAGAGCGGAATATGAAACGAACTATCGTCGAAAAATACTACCTGTTGAACGTATACTCGTCCGAATGAATTCTAGCATATTTCGTGCGGTGTGAGATTTGACCTTGGCGTGCAGTTTTAATGCGAAAAAGTGACAACCGGTCATCTCACACTCCGCTCTAGCGTATTGCCCTGTCTCGTTCACACGGACTAATATCCGATTTTAGTTCACGAAGAAACGCAATCGAGCCCAATATGTATATTAATCTCTTTAACTGGATTTGATCAGTGATAGTCTTCTTATAGGAATTTTCTATTGGATTGTTATTCGGTGATTTTATAGGAAATTTGGCAAATTCGCGGTTAACCCTCAGTTTTACTGCGATATCGCAGTCGCGGGGCCTGAAGGGTTGATTAAGGAGCTTCTAGGAAACATCAGATTAGTAGTTTGATAAATATATAAGGATTATGCTAACTGACAAATAACTGCCGCTTGCCTAAATAATTTACAATTACGCTCACACATAAAAATTTACTCTGACATGGCTTAACACCTTTTTGGCATTAAATTACAAAGTCAATTGATATAATTGATGAATAAACCCATCATGTACAGGAAGAAGAGGGAAATATATATTACATGTACGTATACATAATTACTGTCAAAGTTAACATAATTCGTTGAGCTTTTACGGATGAAGTATGCCTTAATATAATTGCTACATTGTTGCAGAACGTTGTATGCGTACGGACGTGACGAAAATGTCAATTTTCGCGAAGCGGGCTTATTGTGTATATGGAACGATTAAAATGAGCGATATTTTACCAAAATTTTATTTTAAGGAACATATATAAATCTAATGATAATACTGTTGTTTTATTTCACTGTTATAGCGAAGTATTTTTTTTATTTTAATGACCTTTATTTTACTATTATAGGGTTGCGCATACATTTATGCTGATTTAAAATCAAATGTTTTAATATAAGGGTGTATGTTTTAAAAAATAATGTGAGTGCTTTTTTAATGATAATATATTCCGATTTCAAATCTCAGCGGTGGATATTGTGTATACTTAATAATTTTTTAAAGTTGATGATTTCAAAGGGATTTTATGATTCCTAGGATTTTTAAAACATTTTAATTTCATTATTCCAAGGATTTTTAAACATAAAATCTTTCCGAAATCATTCTCAGAAAAAGAACAGTACTTATTTATAATATACCAAAAAACTTTATTACGCAATAGTCGCTTTTTTATCTTTAGAATTGTAGGCACAATTTTACATCATGTACGCTTTGTGGGTTTCGTTGTTTTTTTTACTTGAACGTACGTGATACGTTTTGTTGCGTACGAGCGCTAATATAGCGGACGTATCACGTACGTTAGTATGGGTAGGGCGGTTAATGCCGAGTCGCCCTAGGCTAGCCCAGAAATGAACCGCTCTGCCTGAGGCGCCGCAACGAGACTCAGCCGGGTTTGACCGCCGGCCGAGACAGGGCGCTCATCGATTTTATTTGTAAAATTAATATTTAGATGAAATAAGTTCTTCGCTAGTTGCCGGGAAAGTCTTAGGGTGACACAACCGCTTTTTTTAAAAATTATTATTTTGATTGTTTTTTTCTATTTTGCTGTAACAGCTTCGTAACCATTTTGATCTTAGCTAATGAAACCAAAAGATTAGAAAACACATTTTCTTCCTTGAAGCAGGCGCTGTCTAGTTAGGAGTAATGCAAAATCATTGTGTTTAAATATTTTTTTATATATTTTCTTGAATTAATGCAATGACATAAAAATATATGCATCATTCCAATAATCAAATATTATTTATTTTATCCGTTGTTATAGGAAATTTAGATATGACATATACATACGTAATGGGCTTGATTGTGTTTCTTCGTGAACTAAAAACGGAAATAAGTCCGAATGAACGAGACAGGGCAATACGCTTGAGCGGAATGTGAATTGAACGGTTGTCACTTTTTCTCATTAAAACTACCCACCAAAGCTGAATCTAAGAAGGCACGAAATGTGTTCAAGTTTATTCGAACGAATATAAGTTCGACAGGTAAATTGTATCGACGATCGATCGTTTCATATTCCGCTCTAACGTATTGTTCTATCTCATTCGCTTGAACTAATTTAAGTTTTAGTTCACAAAGAAACGCAATCAGGCCCATTGTTACCTGTTACAGTTTCATTTTGATTTCGACGCTTTTATACATCCGACACTTTTGTCAACCGCAACAGGCAGCTGGTGCGCACTGGACGGGCGCACTGCAATTGACTTATGACTTCCAATAAATCAACGGAATTGTGGAAACGACGTTTTTGAATACGTTTTTGGATCGATTGCGCGTGAGATCAATCGCTAAAAATGAATCGACTAAAAGAAATGATACAGTTTTTTATTCATTTTATTATTTGCGACTGCCAGTAGGAAGGGGAAATTGTTGATCCTTTATTTTGGTTTTGAAAAATATGCTTTGGTAAGTAAAATTACTGCCAGCCAGGAATAGGGTGGACCAAAAGTCCGCTAACATTTGAATCGGTCGCTGCTTTAAATTGCGGGCGACGGGGTACAGCGGGGCATTGCTAAACGTGAGAGCAGCTACTATTTGGAATTTAGTAGCAACGCGCGTTTTGCGTACGGCTTACTATCGCATTCCATACAACGATTCCGCGACTGAAACGCAAAGAAAATTTTGTTCTCACTATAATATACGGAACAGAAGTCAAACTCCATCGACTCGAGCAATTAAAAATTGGGTGCTGAAGTTCGAAGAGAAGGGTTTAACTTTAAATTAACCACGATCCGGCCGACCTAGGACGTCTAGAGAACTGCATCTGCATCTGTTCGGGAACAAGCAGGCCTCTATACGAAAGCGGTCTAGTGTTTTACAAGCGGTCTAGCATTACAGGACTACTCTGGTTTTAAATCAACGGTCATAGTTTAAACAAGATGGAGCAATATGCTACACCTCTAACGACTCCATAGCAGCAGTTTGCGAAATTTTTAGCCAAAAAGTCATATCCAATAGAGGCGACATTAACTGGCCACCCCGCAGCCCGGATTTGTCACTAATGGACTTTTTCCTTTGGAGATACCTTAAAAGTAAAGTTTTTAACAGCAACAAAAATTCTATTGAAGAGTTAAAAGAAAACATTCGCGAGGAAATTCAAATAATTTCTCCAAAACACTTGCCGAGCGGTCATGGAAAAGTTCCGCTCTGGGTTACAGGAGTGTAAAAGTAATGAAGGATCACATTTAAATGATATTATTTTCAAAAAACAAAACCCTGAACTTTTATAATAAATATACAATATTTGTTTAATATCTCTTTGTGTATTATTTATAACCATTTGAAATGTTACCGGACTTTTGGTCCACCCTATACTTAATAAAATTACAGCTAGACAATTATAACTTTTAACAAAGTTTTTTAATATATAAATAAGCTGATACTCATAGAACAACGACTCATATACGGATTCAAACCCCGGAGTTTTTTCAGAACACACAGAAGGGGCATTTCGTTAGTAGGTATCGAATTATATTTATATATATATATATATATATATATATATATATATATATATATATATATATATATATATATATATATATATATATATATATATATATATATATATATATATATATATATATATATATATATATATATATATATATATATATATATATATATATATATATATATATATATATATATATATATTATTTTCAATAATATATAAAATTAGATTCATGAAAAGTTACTTATCTGGGGTCCTGGTGGACCAGAAACATTTAAACGATAGTTAATGTCCTCTTTAAATACTTAGGGCAGCGGCACCTGTTTCCGCAATTGATAACCTATGATGTTCTTAGTTATTGCAGCCGAATTACTGTATGCCCTTGGATGTAATACGTATAGGAGGATGGTTTCTGTAACAGAAATGGATGTTAGTAACTTATTTTAGAAGAAATTATATGATTGAGAATATTTCTATTTGAGAATATTTCACAAAATCAACAACTCTACACAACAAAATTATACAAGATATAATTCAAATCCTGTTTCAAATTATAACAATAACGAAAACATTCCCTTATATTCATCACAAAACAAATTCTCAGCTAATCGTCATTTTATAAACAATTATTCTCATGCAGATATGCATCCCGAACCTACACAAGTTCCTTTAGAAATCCCAATTATTGAAAATTTGATATCATCAGTTACAAATTCTAATGCTGCACAGGTTCCTATAAATACCGATAGACTTGTCGTAAAAAACTTGTCCTCAAAAATTATAAACCATAATGAATATTCAGTTTTATCTAAAGGGCTAAATTTCACACCAACTCCCAAAGTTGACCATTTCAGTTTTGGAAATGATATAGCAAAATTTTGTCGTAATTTGAGATGGCGTGAGTTTTGGCATTCAAGGGACAAAAATGGTAATAATAGTAAATTACATGACGCACTGGCAAAATTTCGACAATATTCTAATAAAGAGCCACCCTCTCTTCCAAAAAATCATCCTGTAGAAATATTTATTACAGTTTTAATGAACAAAGTTACACAACCAACATTTTTAAACAGCCTCAAACCTACACCTAACTTAACATCTGATGAACTTTCAGCTCTTAACAATCTAAGCAAAGATACCAATATCATCATTTTGCCAGCTGATAAAGGTTCAACTACAGTCATCCTTAATAAAACAGACTATGTAGCTGAAGGTTTGAGGCAACTCAGAGACGAAACTTCCTATAAAAAATTATATAGTGATCCGAATCAAAATTTTGCTAATACAATAAAAAAATATATTGAACAACAAAAAACCATTGAAAAATTATCAGATGAAGATGTTAACACTTTAATTCCTAACCCTATCAGAACACCAAATTTTTACTTATTGCCAAAAATTCATAAACCTAATAATCCAGGAAGACCGATAGTAGCTAGTTTTAACTCACCCACAGAAAGAATTTCAGCTTTTGTCGATTACTTTCTACAGCCATTTGTAAAAAATCTAAAGTCACACATTAAAGATAGTTACCATTTCATCGAGATTCTAAAAAATACCACAATTCCTAAGACTGACAACTTATTACTTGTTACAATTGACGCTGTCTCTCTTTATACTAATATTCCCCATGATTTAGGCTTAGAAGCGATTTCCCATTACCTTAATCAAAGGCCCAGCCCCCAAATTCCTTCTACAAATTTTCTTTGTAAGTTGGCTGAATTCGTCCTCACTAAGAATGCTTTTTCTTTTGAGGATGAATTTTATCTCCAAATTAAAGGTACAGCAATGGGAACAAGAATGGCTCCTTCTTATGCGAATCTTTTCATGGGGTTATTAGAAAATAAATTTCTTCTTACTCAAAATTTACAACCACTAATGTGGTATAGGTTTATTGATGATATTATATTGTTTTGGCCACATGGACATGACACACTCACTGACTTCCTTACAGATTTAAATAATTTCGGACCCTTAGATTTTACATACACTATATCAGAAAATCAAATTACATTCTTAGACGTTGATCTAACTCTATACGAAGGCACCATTAAAACTGCAATTCATATAAAACCTACAAACAAAGAGCAATACCTACATTTCGATAGCTGTCATCCGTTTCATACCAAAAAGTCAATTCCATATTCAATGTCCATTCGCGGACACCGTTTAATTAATAATAAAGAAAATCTAGATAAGTACCTTTCTAATCTTAAAAAATCACTAATAGAAAGAAATTATCCTGCCTCTTTGTTAGATAAAAATATAATAAATTCCGAAACAAAATTTTCACCTAAACCTAAATTGGTGTCAAATTTAAATCAAAATAAAATCTTTCTAAGTACTACTTATTTTCCTGGCACTGAGAAACTGCGACCAATTTTAGCAGATTTATTCCCTATTATAGCTAACGACCCATCAACCAAAGGTTTATTAGATATACCACCAATTTTATCATTTCGAAAACCTCCTAATTTAAAATCAATACTTAATAAAAATAATCGAAATTATCTTAGTACTAACAAAAATTTGGGCCTACAGCCTTGCGGTCGATCACGTTGTAAAACATGTCCTTTATTAGATCGAAGCATTTATTTTACTAGTCCTAACACTCCCAACAGTTACAGAGTTCCTTTTAATAGTAGTTGCATTTCAAAAAATATTGTATATCAATTACTTTGCCAGACCTGCAATGCATTTTATATTGGGGAAACAACTACACCTCTTAGCATTAGGTTAAATAATCACAGGGCCAGCGTAGGCAATGAAAGTCAACTTCCAATAGCATTGCATGCTAAGGCACACAATTTAACTTTTGATAATTGTTTTAAAGTAAAAATTATTAAGTGCCTTGGCGATAACGCTAAAGAAAGAGACGTTAAATCTTGGGAGTTGGCTTTTATAAATATTTTAGGCGCTTGCAAGGGTCCCGGTCTGAATAGGCAAAATTAATACAGTAATTATATTTGTTCAGACATATTCATTAAAAGCTTATTAATATTTTTCATTTAAAAATCATTATTAATAATGTTTTTCAAGGTCGGTTATAGTGCATTTATAACGATATTGCAAAATATTATTAACCCATTTCTCTATGTTCAGTTTTTTTTAAATTTAAATTTTGAAAAAATTGTTCTATCAGAAATGTCATAGAGATGAATACGACTAGTGTCGAAATATTCTCAATCATATAATTTCTTCTAAAATAAGTTACTAACATCCATTTCTGTTACAGAAACCATCCTCCTATACGTATTACATCCAAGGGCATACAGTAATTCGGCTGCAATAACTAAGAACATCATAGGTTATCAATTGCGGAAACAGGTGCCGCTGCCCTAAGTATTTAAAGAGGACATTAACTATCGTTTAAATGTTTCTGGTCCACCAGGACCCCAGATAAGTAACTTTTCATGAATCTAATTTTATATATTATTGAAAATAATTTAAAAAAATTTACACACTTAAAATATCAAAATATAAACAATTTTACACTTTTTACTTACTTATTTTGCTATCACATGTATCACTATGAACGAATATAATTATTGGTTAAATCAGGTTAATTATCATTCTCGTAAAGCATCACAATTTACAGGACATGTAGAATATCTGTCAAAATGTCTAAATAATCATATATGTCCCAAAGGGTTAATACCTAAATTTCCTTTCTCAGCTATAAGTCCAGAAATCCAATATAATTTCCACACTTTAAGGTTTAATTATGCAATGGAGATTACATTTGTTTTACACAATGAATACAAAGTTTTGGTAGATAAACATTTAAGGTCTCTTATATATTATGTTGATTTGATAGAAATGTATTCTCCAATGCATTATATATATGCTAGTGAAATAGTTAGCAGTTCTGTAATTGATTTAAACAATATTAGGCTAAAACACGAAAATAAGTTTCATAATTTACAAATTTTTCACAAAATCAACAACTCTACACAACAAAATTATACAAGATATAATTCAAATCCTGTTTCAAATTATAACAATAACGAAAACATTCCCTTATATTCATCACAAAACAAATTCTCAGCTAATCGTCATTTTATAAACAATTATTCTCATGCAGATATGCATCCCGAACCTACACAAGTTCCTTTAGAAATCCCAATTATTGAAAATTTGATATCATCAGTTACAAATTCTAATGCTGCACAGGTTCCTATAAATACCGATAGACTTGTCGTAAAAAACTTGTCCTCAAAAATTATAAACCATAATGAATATTCAGTTTTATCTAAAGGGCTAAATTTCACACCAACTCCCAAAGTTGACCATTTCAGTTTTGGAAATGATATAGCAAAATTTTGTCGTAATTTGAGATGGCGTGAGTTTTGGCATTCAAGGGACAAAAATGGTAATAATAGTAAATTACATGACGCACTGGCAAAATTTCGACAATATTCTAATAAAGAGCCACCCTCTCTTCCAAAAAATCATCCTGTAGAAATATTTATTACAGTTTTAATGAACAAAGTTACACAACCAACATTTTTAAACAGCCTCAAACCTACACCTAACTTAACATCTGATGAACTTTCAGCTCTTAACAATCTAAGCAAAGATACCAATATCATCATTTTGCCAGCTGATAAAGGTTCAACTACAGTCATCCTTAATAAAACAGACTATGTAGCTGAAGGTTTGAGGCAACTCAGAGACGAAACTTCCTATAAAAAATTATATAGTGATCCGAATCAAAATTTTGCTAATACAATAAAAAAATATATCGAACAACAAAAAACCATTGAAAAATTATCAGATGAAGATGTTAACACTTTAATTCCTAACCCTATCAGAACACCAAATTTTTACTTATTGCCAAAAATTCATAAACCTAATAATCCAGGAAGACCGATAGTAGCTAGTTTTAACTCACCCACAGAAAGAATTTCAGCTTTTGTCGATTACTTTCTACAGCCATTTGTAAAAAATCTAAAGTCACACATTAAAGATAGTTACCATTTCATCGAGATTCTAAAAAATACCACAATTCCTAAGACTGACAACTTATTACTTGTTACAATTGACGCTGTCTCTCTTTATACTAATATTCCCCATGATTTAGGCTTAGAAGCGATTTCCCATTACCTTAATCAAAGGCCCAGCCCCCAAATTCCTTCTACAAATTTTCTTTGTAAGTTGGCTGAATTCGTCCTCACTAAGAATGCTTTTTCTTTTGAGGATGAATTTTATCTCCAAATTAAAGGTACAGCAATGGGAACAAGAATGGCTCCTTCTTATGCGAATCTTTTCATGGGGTTATTAGAAAATAAATTTCTTCTTACTCAAAATTTACAACCACTAATGTGGTATAGGTTTATTGATGATATTATATTGTTTTGGCCACATGGACATGACACACTCACTGACTTCCTTACAGATTTAAATAATTTCGGACCCTTAGATTTTACATACACTATATCAGAAAATCAAATTACATTCTTAGACGTTGATCTAACTCTATACGAAGGCACCATTAAAACTGCAATTCATATAAAACCTACAAACAAAGAGCAATACCTACATTTCGATAGCTGTCATCCGTTTCATACCAAAAAGTCAATTCCATATTCAATGTCCATTCGCGGACACCGTTTAATTAATAATAAAGAAAATCTAGATAAGTACCTTTCTAATCTTAAAAAATCACTAATAGAAAGAAATTATCCTGCCTCTTTGTTAGATAAAAATATAATAAATTCCGAAACAAAATTTTCACCTAAACCTAAATTGGTGTCAAATTTAAATCAAAATAAAATCTTTCTAAGTACTACTTATTTTCCTGGCACTGAGAAACTGCGACCAATTTTAGCAGATTTATTCCCTATTATAGCTAACGACCCATCAACCAAAGGTTTATTAGATATACCACCAATTTTATCATTTCGAAAACCTCCTAATTTAAAATCAATACTTAATAAAAATAATCGAAATTATCTTAGTACTAACAAAAATTTGGGCCTACAGCCTTGCGGTCGATCACGTTGTAAAACATGTCCTTTATTAGATCGAAGCATTTATTTTACTAGTCCTAACACTCCCAACAGTTACAGAGTTCCTTTTAATAGTAGTTGCATTTCAAAAAATATTGTATATCAATTACTTTGCCAGACCTGCAATGCATTTTATATTGGGGAAACAACTACACCTCTTAGCATTAGGTTAAATAATCACAGGGCCAGCGTAGGCAATGAAAGTCAACTTCCAATAGCATTGCATGCTAAGGCACACAATTTAACTTTTGATAATTGTTTTAAAGTAAAAATTATTAAGTGCCTTGGCGATAACGCTAAAGAAAGAGACGTTAAATCTTGGGAGTTGGCTTTTATAAATATTTTAGGCGCTTGCAAGGGTCCCGGTCTGAATAGGCAAAATTAATACAGTAATTATATTTGTTCAGACATATTCATTAAAAGCTTATTAATATTTTTCATTTAAAAATCATTATTAATAATGTTTTTCAAGGTCGGTTATAGTGCATTTATAACGATATTGCAAAATATTATTAACCCATTTCTCTATGTTCAGTTTTTTTTAAATTTAAATTTTGAAAAAATTGTTCTATCAGAAATGTCATAGAGATGAATACGACTAGTGTCGAAATATTCTCAATCATATAATTTCTTCTAAAATAAGTTACTAACATCCATTTCTGTTACAGAAACCATCCTCCTATACGTATTACATCCAAGGGCATACAGTAATTCGGCTGCAATAACTAAGAACATCATAGGTTATCAATTGCGGAAACAGGTGCCGCTGCCCTAAGTATTTAAAGAGGACATTAACTATCGTTTAAATGTTTCTGGTCCACCAGGACCCCAGATAAGTAACTTTTCATGAATCTAATTTTATATATTATTGAAAATAATTTAAAAAAATTTACACACTTAAAATATCAAAATATAAACAATTTTACACTTTTTACTTACTTATTTTGCTATCACATGTATCACTATGAACGAATATAATTATTGGTTAAATCAGGTTAATTATCATTCTCGTAAAGCATCACAATTTACAGGACATGTAGAATATCTGTCAAAATGTCTAAATAATCATATATGTCCCAAAGGGTTAATACCTAAATTTCCTTTCTCAGCTATAAGTCCAGAAATCCAATATAATTTCCACACTTTAAGGTTTAATTATGCAATGGAGATTACATTTGTTTTACACAATGAATACAAAGTTTTGGTAGATAAACATTTAAGGTCTCTTATATATTATGTTGATTTGATAGAAATGTATTCTCCAATGCATTATATATATGCTAGTGAAATAGTTAGCAGTTCTGTAATTGATTTAAACAATATTAGGCTAAAACACGAAAATAAGTTTCATAATTTACAAATTTTTCACAAAATCAACAACTCTACACAACAAAATTATACAAGATATAATTCAAATCCTGTTTCAAATTATAACAATAACGAAAACATTCCCTTATATTCATCACAAAACAAATTCTCAGCTAATCGTCATTTTATAAACAATTATTCTCATGCAGATATGCATCCCGAACCTACACAAGTTCCTTTAGAAATCCCAATTATTGAAAATTTGATATCATCAGTTACAAATTCTAATGCTGCACAGGTTCCTATAAATACCGATAGACTTGTCGTAAAAAACTTGTCCTCAAAAATTATAAACCATAATGAATATTCAGTTTTATCTAAAGGGCTAAATTTCACACCAACTCCCAAAGTTGACCATTTCAGTTTTGGAAATGATATAGCAAAATTTTGTCGTAATTTGAGATGGCGTGAGTTTTGGCATTCAAGGGACAAAAATGGTAATAATAGTAAATTACATGACGCACTGGCAAAATTTCGACAATATTCTAATAAAGAGCCACCCTCTCTTCCAAAAAATCATCCTGTAGAAATATTTATTACAGTTTTAATGAACAAAGTTACACAACCAACATTTTTAAACAGCCTCAAACCTACACCTAACTTAACATCTGATGAACTTTCAGCTCTTAACAATCTAAGCAAAGATACCAATATCATCATTTTGCCAGCTGATAAAGGTTCAACTACAGTCATCCTTAATAAAACAGACTATGTAACTGAAGGTTTGAGGCAACTCAGAGACGAAACTTCCTATAAAAAATTATATAGTGATCCGAATCAAAATTTTGCTAATACAATAAAAAAATATATCGAACAACAAAAAACCATTGAAAAATTATCAGATGAAGATGTTAACACTTTAATTCCTAACCCTATCAGAACACCAAATTTTTACTTATTGCCAAAAATTCATAAACCTAATAATCCAGGAAGACCGATAGTAGCTAGTTTTAACTCACCCACAGAAAGAATTTCAGCTTTTGTCGATTACTTTCTACAGCCATTTGTAAAAAATCTAAAGTCACACATTAAAGATAGTTACCATTTCATCGAGATTCTAAAAAATGCCACAATTCCTAAGACTGACAACTTATTACTTGTTACAATTGACGCTGTCTCTCTTTATACTAATATTCCCCATGATTTAGGCTTAGAAGCGATTTCCCATTACCTTAATCAAAGGCCCAGCCCCCAAATTCCTTCTACAAATTTTCTTTGTAAGTTGGCTGAATTCGTCCTCACTAAGAATGCTTTTTCTTTTGAGGATGAATTTTATCTCCAAATTAAAGGTACAGCAATGGGAACAAGAATGGCTCCTTCTTATGCGAATCTTTTCATGGGGTTATTAGAAAATAAATTTCTTCTTACTCAAAATTTACAACCACTAATGTGGTATAGGTTTATTGATGATATTATATTGTTTTGGCCACATGGACATGACACACTCACTGACTTCCTTACAGATTTAAATAATTTCGGACCCTTAGATTTTACATACACTATATCAGAAAATCAAATTACATTCTTAGACGTTGATCTAACTCTATACGAAGGCACCATTAAAACTGCAATTCATATAAAACCTACAAACAAAGAGCAATACCTACATTTCGATAGCTGTCATCCGTTTCATACCAAAAAGTCAATTCCATATTCAATGTCCATTCGCGGACACCGTTTAATTAATAATAAAGAAAATCTAGATAAGTACCTTTCTAATCTTAAAAAATCACTAATAGAAAGAAATTATCCTGCCTCTTTGTTAGATAAAAATATAATAAATTCCGAAACAAAATTTTCACCTAAACCTAAATTGGTGTCAAATTTAAATCAAAATAAAATCTTTCTAAGTACTACTTATTTTCCTGGCACTGAGAAACTGCGACCAATTTTAGCAGATTTATTCCCTATTATAGCTAACGACCCATCAACCAAAGGTTTATTAGATATACCACCAATTTTATCATTTCGAAAACCTCCTAATTTAAAATCAATACTTAATAAAAATAATCGAAATTATCTTAGTACTAACAAAAATTTGGGCCTACAGCCTTGCGGTCGATCACGTTGTAAAACATGTCCTTTATTAGATCGAAGCATTTATTTTACTAGTCCTAACACTCCCAACAGTTACAGAGTTCCTTTTAATAGTAGTTGCATTTCAAAAAATATTGTATATCAATTACTTTGCCAGACCTGCAATGCATTTTATATTGGGGAAACAACTACACCTCTTAGCATTAGGTTAAATAATCACAGGGCCAGCGTAGGCAATGAAAGTCAACTTCCAATAGCATTGCATGCTAAGGCACACAATTTAACTTTTGATAATTGTTTTAAAGTAAAAATTATTAAGTGCCTTGGCGATAACGCTAAAGAAAGAGACGTTAAATCTTGGGAGTTGGCTTTTATAAATATTTTAGGCGCTTGCAAGGGTCCCGGTCTGAATAGGCAAAATTAATACAGTAATTATATTTGTTCAGACATATTCATTAAAAGCTTATTAATATTTTTCATTTAAAAATCATTATTAATAATGTTTTTCAAGGTCGGTTATAGTGCATTTATAACGATATTGCAAAATATTATTAACCCATTTCTCTATGTTCAGTTTTTTTTTAATTTAAATTTTGAAAAAATTGTTCTATCAGAAATGTCATAGAGATGAATACGACTAGTGTCGAAATATTCTCAATCATATAATTTCTTCTAAAATAAGTTACTAACATCCATTTCTGTTACAGAAACCATCCTCCTATACGTATTACATCCAAGGGCATACAGTAATTCGGCTGCAATAACTAAGAACATCATAGGTTATCAATTGCGGAAACAGGTGCCGCTGCCCTAAGTATTTAAAGAGGACATTAACTATCGTTTAAATGTTTCTGGTCCACCAGGACCCCAGATAAGTAACTTTTCATGAATCTAATTTTATATATTATTGAAAATAATTTAAAAAAATTTACACACTTAAAATATCAAAATATAAACAATTTTACACTTTTTACTTACTTATTTTGCTATCACATGTATCACTATGAACGAATATAATTATTGGTTAAATCAGGTTAATTATCATTCTCGTAAAGCATCACAATTTACAGGACATGTAGAATATCTGTCAAAATGTCTAAATAATCATATATGTCCCAAAGGGTTAATACCTAAATTTCCTTTCTCAGCTATAAGTCCAGAAATCCAATATAATTTCCACACTTTAAGGTTTAATTATGCAATGGAGATTACATTTGTTTTACACAATGAATACAAAGTTTTGGTAGATAAACATTTAAGGTCTCTTATATATTATGTTGATTTGATAGAAATGTATTCTCCAATGCATTATATATATGCTAGTGAAATAGTTAGCAGTTCTGTAATTGATTTAAACAATATTAGGCTAAAACACGAAAATAAGTTTCATAATTTACAAATTTTTCACAAAATCAACAACTCTACACAACAAAATTATACAAGATATAATTCAAATCCTGTTTCAAATTATAACAATAACGAAAACATTCCCTTATATTCATCACAAAACAAATTCTCAGCTAATCGTCATTTTATAAACAATTATTCTCATGCAGATATGCATCCCGAACCTACACAAGTTCCTATAGAAATCCCAATTATTGAAAATTTGATATCATCAGTTACAAATTCTAATGCTGCACAGGTTCCTATAAATACCGATAGACTTGTCGTAAAAAACTTGTCCTCAAAAATTATAAACCATAATGAATATTCAGTTTTATCTAAAGGGCTAAATTTCACACCAACTCCCAAAGTTGACCATTTCAGTTTTGGAAATGATATAGCAAAATTTTGTCGTAATTTGAGATGGCGTGAGTTTTGGCATTCAAGGGACAAAAATGGTAATAATAGTAAATTACATGACGCACTGGCAAAATTTCGACAATATTCTAATAAAGAGCCACCCTCTCTTCCAAAAAATCATCCTGTAGAAATATTTATTACAGTTTTAATGAACAAAGTTACACAACCAACATTTTTAAACAGCCTCAAACCTACACCTAACTTAACATCTGATGAACTTTCAGCTCTTAACAATCTAAGCAAAGATACCAATATCATCATTTTGCCAGCTGATAAAGGTTCAACTACAGTCATCCTTAATAAAACAGACTATGTAGCTGAAGGTTTGAGGCAACTCAGAGACGAAACTTCCTATAAAAAATTATATAGTGATCCGAATCAAAATTTTGCTAATACAATAAAAAAATATATTGAACAACAAAAAACCATTGAAAAATTATCAGATGAAGATGTTAACACTTTAATTCCTAACCCTATCAGAACACCAAATTTTTACTTATTGCCAAAAATTCATAAACCTAATAATCCAGGAAGACCGATAGTAGCTAGTTTTAACTCACCCACAGAAAGAATTTCAGCTTTTGTCGATTACTTTCTACAGCCATTTGTAAAAAATCTAAAGTCACACATTAAAGATAGTTACCATTTCATCGAGATTCTAAAAAATACCACAATTCCTAAGACTGACAACTTATTACTTGTTACAATTGACGCTGTCTCTCTTTATACTAATATTCCCCATGATTTAGGCTTAGAAGCGATTTCCCATTACCTTAATCAAAGGCCCAGCCCCCAAATTCCTTCTACAAATTTTCTTTGTAAGTTGGCTGAATTCGTCCTCACTAAGAATGCTTTTTCTTTTGAGGATGAATTTTATCTCCAAATTAAAGGTACAGCAATGGGAACAAGAATGGCTCCTTCTTACGCGAATCTTTTCATGGGGTTATTAGAAAATAAATTTCTTCTTACTCAAAATTTACAACCACTAATGTGGTATAGGTTTATTGATGATATTATATTGTTTTGGCCACATGGACATGACACACTCACTGACTTCCTTACAGATTTAAATAATTTCGGACCCTTAGATTTTACATACACTATATCAGAAAATCAAATTACATTCTTAGACGTTGATCTAACTCTATCCGAAGGCACCATTAAAACTGCAATTCATATAAAACCTACAAACAAAGAGCAATACCTACATTTCGATAGCTGTCATCCGTTTCATACCAAAAAGTCAATTCCATATTCAATGTCCATTCGCGGACACCGTTTAATTAATAATAAAGAAAATCTAGATAAGTACCTTTCTAATCTTAAAAAATCACTAATAGAAAGAAATTATCCTGCCTCTTTGTTAGATAAAAATATAATAAATTCCGAAACAAAATTTTCACCTAAACCTAAATTGGTGTCAAATTTAAATCAAAATAAAATCTTTCTAAGTACTACTTATTTTCCTGGCACTGAGAAACTGCGACCAATTTTAGCAGATTTATTCCCTATTATAGCTAACGACCCATCAACCAAAGGTTTATTAGATATACCACCAATTTTATCATTTCGAAAACCTCCTAATTTAAAATCAATACTTAATAAAAATAATCGAAATTATCTTAGTACTAACAAAAATTTGGGCCTACAGCCTTGCGGTCGATCACGTTGTAAAACATGTCCTTTATTAGATCGAAGCATTTATTTTACTAGTCCTAACACTCCCAACAGTTACAGAGTTCCTTTTAATAGTAGTTGCATTTCAAAAAATATTGTATATCAATTACTTTGCCAGACCTGCAATGCATTTTATATTGGGGAAACAACTACACCTCTTAGCATTAGGTTAAATAATCACAGGGCCAGCGTAGGCAATGAAAGTCAACTTCCAATAGCATTGCATGCTAAGGCACACAATTTAACTTTTGATAATTGTTTTAAAGTAAAAATTATTAAGTGCCTTGGCGATAACGCTAAAGAAAGAGACGTTAAATCTTGGGAGTTGGCTTTTATAAATATTTTAGGCGCTTGCAAGGGTCCCGGTCTGAATAGGCAAAATTAATACAGTAATTATATTTGTTCAGACATATTCATTAAAAGCTTATTAATATTTTTCATTTAAAAATCATTATTAATAATGTTTTTCAAGGTCGGTTATAGTGCATTTATAACGATATTGCAAAATATTATTAACCCATTTCTCTATGTTCAGTTTTTTTTAAATTTAAATTTTGAAAAAATTGTTCTATCAGAAATGTCATAGAGATGAATACGACTAGTGTCGAAATATTCTCAATCATATAATTTCTTCTAAAATAAGTTACTAACATCCATTTCTGTTACAGAAACCATCCTCCTATACGTATTACATCCAAGGGCATACAGTAATTCGGCTGCAATAACTAAGAACATCATAGGTTATCAATTGCGGAAACAGGTGCCGCTGCCCTAAGTATTTAAAGAGGACATTAACTATCGTTTAAATGTTTCTGGTCCACCAGGACCCCAGATAAGTAACTTTTCATGAATCTAATTTTATATATTATTGAAAATAATTTAAAAAAAATTACACACTTAAAATATCAAAATATAAACAATTTTACACTTTTTACTTACTTATTTTGCTATCACATGTATCACTATGAACGAATATAATTATTGGTTAAATCAGGTTAATTATCTTTCTCGTAAAGCATCACAATTTACAGGACATGTAGAATATCTGTCAAAATGTCTAAATAATCATATATGCCCCAAAGGGTTAATACCTAAATTTCCTTTCTCAGCTATAAGTCCAGAAATCCAATATAATTTCCACACTTTAAGGTTTAATTATGCAATGGAGATTACATTTGTTTTACACAATGAATACAAAGTTTTGGTAGATAAACATTTAAGGTCTCTTATATATTATGTTGATTTGATAGAAATGTATTCTCCAATGCATTATATATATGCTAGTGAAATAGTTAGCAGTTCTGTAATTGATTTAAACAATATTAGGCTAAAACACGAAAATAAGTTTCATAATTTACAAATTTTTCACAAAATCAACAACTCTACACAACAAAATTATACAAGATATAATTCAAATCCTGTTTCAAATTATAACAATAACGAAAACATTCCCTTATATTCATCACAAAACAAATTCTCAGCTAATCGTCATTTTATAAACAATTATTCTCATGCAGATATGCATCCCGAACCTACACAAGTTCCTTTAGAAATCCCAATTATTGAAAATTTGATATCATCAGTTACAAATTCTAATGCTGCACAGGTTCCTATAAATACCGATAGACTTGTCGTAAAAAACTTGTCCTCAAAAATTATAAACCATAATGAATATTCAGTTTTATCTAAAGGGCTAAATTTCACACCAACTCCCAAAGTTGACCATTTCAGTTTTGGAAATGATATAGCAAAATTTTGTCGTAATTTGAGATGGCGTGAGTTTTGGCATTCAAGGGACAAAAATGGTAATAATAGTAAATTACATGACGCACTGGCAAAATTTCGACAATATTCTAATAAAGAGCCACCCTCTCTTCCAAAAAATCATCCTGTAGAAATATTTATTACAGTTTTAATGAACAAAGTTACACAACCAACATTTTTAAACAGCCTCAAACCTACACCTAACTTAACATCTGATGAACTTTCAGCTCTTAACAATCTAAGCAAAGATACCAATATCATCATTTTGCCAGCTGATAAAGGTTCAACTACAGTCATCCTTAATAAAACAGACTATGTAGCTGAAGGTTTGAGGCAACTCAGAGACGAAACTTCCTATAAAAAATTATATAGTGATCCGAATCAAAATTTTGCTAATACAATAAAAAAATATATTGAACAACAAAAAACCATTGAAAAATTATCAGATGAAGATGTTAACACTTTAATTCCTAACCCTATCAGAACACCAAATTTTTACTTATTGCCAAAAATTCATAAACCTAATAATCCAGGAAGACCGATAGTAGCTAGTTTTAACTCACCCACAGAAAGAATTTCAGCTTTTGTCGATTACTTTCTACAGCCATTTGTAAAAAATCTAAAGTCACACATTAAAGATAGTTACCATTTCATCGAGATTCTAAAAAATACCACAATTCCTAAGACTGACAACTTATTACTTGTTACAATTGACGCTGTCTCTCTTTATACTAATATTCCCCATGATTTAGGCTTAGAAGCGATTTCCCATTACCTTAATCAAAGGCCCAGCCCCCAAATTCCTTCTACAAATTTTCTTTGTAAGTTGGCTGAATTCGTCCTCACTAAGAATGCTTTTTCTTTTGAGGATGAATTTTATCTCCAAATTAAAGGTACAGCAATGGGAACAAGAATGGCTCCTTCTTACGCGAATCTTTTCATGGGGTTATTAGAAAATAAATTTCTTCTTACTCAAAATTTACAACCACTAATGTGGTATAGGTTTATTGATGATATTATATTGTTTTGGCCACATGGACATGACACACTCACTGACTTCCTTACAGATTTAAATAATTTCGGACCCTTAGATTTTACATACACTATATCAGAAAATCAAATTACATTCTTAGACGTTGATCTAACTCTATCCGAAGGCACCATTAAAACTGCAATTCATATAAAACCTACAAACAAAGAGCAATACCTACATTTCGATAGCTGTCATCCGTTTCATACCAAAAAGTCAATTCCATATTCAATGTCCATTCGCGGACACCGTTTAATTAATAATAAAGAAAATCTAGATAAGTACCTTTCTAATCTTAAAAAATCACTAATAGAAAGAAATTATCCTGCCTCTTTGTTAGATAAAAATATAATAAATTCCGAAACAAAATTTTCACCTAAACCTAAATTGGTGTCAAATTTAAATCAAAATAAAATCTTTCTAAGTACTACTTATTTTCCTGGCACTGAGAAACTGCGACCAATTTTAGCAGATTTATTCCCTATTATAGCTAACGACCCATCAACCAAAGGTTTATTAGATATACCACCAATTTTATCATTTCGAAAACCTCCTAATTTAAAATCAATACTTAATAAAAATAATCGAAATTATCTTAGTACTAACAAAAATTTGGGCCTACAGCCTTGCGGTCGATCACGTTGTAAAACATGTCCTTTATTAGATCGAAGCATTTATTTTACTAGTCCTAACACTCCCAACAGTTACAGAGTTCCTTTTAATAGTAGTTGCATTTCAAAAAATATTGTATATCAATTACTTTGCCAGACCTGCAATGCATTTTATATTGGGGAAACAACTACACCTCTTAGCATTAGGTTAAATAATCACAGGGCCAGCGTAGGCAATGAAAGTCAACTTCCAATAGCATTGCATGCTAAGGCACACAATTTAACTTTTGATAATTGTTTTAAAGTAAAAATTATTAAGTGCCTTGGCGATAACGCTAAAGAAAGAGACGTTAAATCTTGGGAGTTGGCTTTTATAAATATTTTAGGCGCTTGCAAGGGTCCCGGTCTGAATAGGCAAAATTAATACAGTAATTATATTTGTTCAGACATATTCATTAAAAGCTTATTAATATTTTTCATTTAAAAATCATTATTAATAATGTTTTTCAAGGTCGGTTATAGTGCATTTATAACGATATTGCAAAATATTATTAACCCATTTCTCTATGTTCAGTTTTTTTTAAATTTAAATTTTGAAAAAATTGTTCTATCAGAAATGTCATAGAGATGAATACGACTAGTGTCGAAATATTCTCAATCATATAATTTCTTCTAAAATAAGTTACTAACATCCATTTCTGTTACAGAAACCATCCTCCTATACGTATTACATCCAAGGGCATACAGTAATTCGGCTGCAATAACTAAGAACATCATAGGTTATCAATTGCGGAAACAGGTGCCGCTGCCCTAAGTATTTAAAGAGGACATTAACTATCGTTTAAATGTTTCTGGTCCACCAGGACCCCAGATAAGTAACTTTTCATGAATCTAATTTTATATATTATTGAAAATAATTTAAAAAAATTTACACACTTAAAATATCAAAATATAAACAATTTTACACTTTTTACTTACTTATTTTGCTATCACATGTATCACTATGAACGAATATAATTATTGGTTAAATCAGGTTAATTATCATTCTCGTAAAGCATCACAATTTACAGGACATGTAGAATATCTGTCAAAATGTCTAAATAATCATATATGTCCCAAAGGGTTAATACCTAAATTTCCTTTCTCAGCTATAAGTCCAGAAATCCAATATAATTTCCACACTTTAAGGTTTAATTATGCAATGGAGATTACATTTGTTTTACACAATGAATACAAAGTTTTGGTAGATAAACATTTAAGGTCTCTTATATATTATGTTGATTTGATAGAAATGTATTCTCCAATGCATTATATATATGCTAGTGAAATAGTTAGCAGTTCTGTAATTGATTTAAACAATATTAGGCTAAAACACGAAAATAAGTTTCATAATTTACAAATTTTTCACAAAATCAACAACTCTACACAACAAAATTATACAAGATATAATTCAAATCCTGTTTCAAATTATAACAATAACGAAAACATTCCCTTATATTCATCACAAAACAAATTCTCAGCTAATCGTCATTTTATAAACAATTATTCTCATGCAGATATGCATCCCGAACCTACACAAGTTCCTTTAGAAATCCCAATTATTGAAAATTTGATATCATCAGTTACAAATTCTAATGCTGCACAGGTTCCTATAAATACCGATAGACTTGTCGTAAAAAACTTGTCCTCAAAAATTATAAACCATAATGAATATTCAGTTTTATCTAAAGGGCTAAATTTCACACCAACTCCCAAAGTTGACCATTTCAGTTTTGGAAATGATATAGCAAAATTTTGTCGTAATTTGAGATGGCGTGAGTTTTGGCATTCAAGGGACAAAAATGGTAATAATAGTAAATTACATGACGCACTGGCAAAATTTCGACAATATTCTAATAAAGAGCCACCCTCTCTTCCAAAAAATCATCCTGTAGAAATATTTATTACAGTTTTAATGAACAAAGTTACACAACCAACATTTTTAAACAGCCTCAAACCTACACCTAACTTAACATCTGATGAACTTTCAGCTCTTAACAATCTAAGCAAAGATACCAATATCATCATTTTGCCAGCTGATAAAGGTTCAACTACAGTCATCCTTAATAAAACAGACTATGTAGCTGAAGGTTTGAGGCAACTCAGAGACGAAACTTCCTATAAAAAATTATATAGTGATCCGAATCAAAATTTTGCTAATACAATAAAAAAATATATTGAACAACAAAAAACCATTGAAAAATTATCAGATGAAGATGTTAACACTTTAATTCCTAACCCTATCAGAACACCAAATTTTTACTTATTGCCAAAAATTCATAAACCTAATAATCCAGGAAGACCGATAGTAGCTAGTTTTAACTCACCCACAGAAAGAATTTCAGCTTTTGTCGATTACTTTCTACAGCCATTTGTAAAAAATCTAAAGTCACACATTAAAGATAGTTACCATTTCATCGAGATTCTAAAAAATACCACAATTCCTAAGACTGACAACTTATTACTTGTTACAATTGACGCTGTCTCTCTTTATACTAATATTCCCCATGATTTAGGCTTAGAAGCGATTTCCCATTACCTTAATCAAAGGCCCAGCCCCCAAATTCCTTCTACAAATTTTCTTTGTAAGTTGGCTGAATTCGTCCTCACTAAGAATGCTTTTTCTTTTGAGGATGAATTTTATCTCCAAATTAAAGGTACAGCAATGGGAACAAGAATGGCTCCTTCTTATGCGAATCTTTTCATGGGGTTATTAGAAAATAAATTTCTTCTTACTCAAAATTTACAACCACTAATGTGGTATAGGTTTATTGATGATATTATATTGTTTTGGCCACATGGACATGACACACTCACTGACTTCCTTACAGATTTAAATAATTTCGGACCCTTAGATTTTACATATACTATATCAGAAAATCAAATTACATTCTTAGACGTTGATCTAACTCTATCCGAAGGCACCATTAAAACTGCAATTCATATAAAACCTACAAACAAAGAGCAATACCTACATTTCGATAGCTGTCATCCGTTTCATACCAAAAAGTCAATTCCATATTCAATGTCCATTCGCGGTCACCGTTTAATTAATAATAAAGAAAATCTAGATAAGTACCTTTCTAATCTTAAAAAATCACTAATAGAAAGAAATTATCCTGCCTCTTTGTTAGATAAAAATATAATAAATTCCGAAACAAAATTTTCACCTAAACCTAAATTGGTGTCAAATTTAAATCAAAATAAAATCTTTCTAAGTACTACTTATTTTCCTGGCACTGAGAAACTGCGACCAATTTTAGCAGATTTATTCCCTATTATAGCTAACGACCCATCAACCAAAGGTTTATTAGATATACCACCAATTTTATCATTTCGAAAACCTCCTAATTTAAAATCAATACTTAATAAAAATAATCGAAATTATCTTAGTACTAACAAAAATTTGGGCCTACAGCCTTGCGGTCGATCACGTTGTAAAACATGTCCTTTATTAGATCGAAGCATTTATTTTACTAGTCCTAACACTCCCAACAGTTACAGAGTTCCTTTTAATAGTAGTTGCATTTCAAAAAATATTGTATATCAATTACTTTGCCAGACCTGCAATGCATTTTATATTGGGGAAACAACTACACCTCTTAGCATTAGGTTAAATAATCACAGGGCCAGCGTAGGCAATGAAAGTCAACTTCCAATAGCATTGCATGCTAAGGCACACAATTTAACTTTTGATAATTGTTTTAAAGTAAAAATTATTAAGTGCCTTGGCGATAACGCTAAAGAAAGAGACGTTAAATCTTGGGAGTTGGCTTTTATAAATATTTTAGGCGCTTGCAAGGGTCCCGGTCTGAATAGGCAAAATTAATACAGTAATTATATTTGTTCAGACATATTCATTAAAAGCTTATTAATATTTTTCATTTAAAAATCATTAATAATAATGTTTTTCAAGGTCGGTTATAGTGCATTTATAACGATATTGCAAAATATTATTAACCCATTTCTCTATGTTCAGTTTTTTTTAAATTTAAATTTTGAAAAAATTGTTCTATCAGAAATGTCATAGAGATGAATACGACTAGTGTCGAAATATTCTCAATCATATAATTTCTTCTAAAATAAGTTACTAACATCCATTTCTGTTACAGAAACCATCCTCCTATACGTATTACATCCAAGGGCATACAGTAATTCGGCTGCAATAACTAAGAACATCATAGGTTATCAATTGCGGAAACAGGTGCCGCTGCCCTAAGTATTTAAAGAGGACATTAACTATCGTTTAAATGTTTCTGGTCCACCAGGACCCCAGATAAGTAACTTTTCATGAATCTAATTTTATATATTATTGAAAATAATTTAAAAAAAATTACACACTTAAAATATCAAAATATAAACAATTTTACACTTTTTACTTACTTATTTTGCTATCACATGTATCACTATGAACGAATATAATTATTGGTTAAATCAGGTTAATTATCATTCTCGTAAAGCATCACAATTTACAGGACATGTAGAATATCTGTCAAAATGTCTAAATAATCATATATGTCCCAAAGGGTTAATACCTAAATTTCCTTTCTCAGCTATAAGTCCAGAAATCCAATATAATTTCCACACTTTAAGGTTTAATTATGCAATGGAGATTACATTTGTTTTACACAATGAATACAAAGTTTTGGTAGATAAACATTTAAGGTCTCTTATATATTATGTTGATTTGATAGAAATGTATTCTCCAATGCATTATATATATGCTAGTGAAATAGTTAGCAGTTCTGTAATTGATTTAAACAATATTAGGCTAAAACACGAAAATAAGTTTCATAATTTACAAATTTTTCACAAAATCAACAACTCTACACAACAAAATTATACAAGATATAATTCAAATCCTGTTTCAAATTATAACAATAACGAAAACATTCCCTTATATTCATCACAAAACAAATTCTCAGCTAATCGTCATTTTATAAACAATTATTCTCATGCAGATATGCATCCCGAACCTACACAAGTTCCTTTAGAAATCCCAATTATTGAAAATTTGATATCATCAGTTACAAATTCTAATGCTGCACAGGTTCCTATAAATACCGATAGACTTGTCGTAAAAAACTTGTCCTCAAAAATTATAAACCATAATGAATATTCAGTTTTATCTAAAGGGCTAAATTTCACACCAACTCCCAAAGTTGACCATTTCAGTTTTGGAAATGATATAGCAAAATTTTGTCGTAATTTGAGATGGCGTGAGTTTTGGCATTCAAGGGACAAAAATGGTAATAATAGTAAATTACATGACGCACTGGCAAAATTTCGACAATATTCTAATAAAGAGCCACCCTCTCTTCCAAAAAATCATCCTGTAGAAATATTTATTACAGTTTTAATGAACAAAGTTACACAACCAACATTTTTAAACAGCCTCAAACCTACACCTAACTTAACATCTGATGAACTTTCAGCTCTTAACAATCTAAGCAAAGATACCAATATCATCATTTTGCCAGCTGATAAAGGTTCAACTACAGTCATCCTTAATAAAACAGACTATGTAGCTGAAGGTTTGAGGCAACTCAGAGACGAAACTTCCTATAAAAAATTATATAGTGATCCGAATCAAAATTTTGCTAATACAATAAAAAAATATATTGAACAACAAAAAAACCATTGAAAAATTATCAGATGAAGATGTTAACACTTTAATTCCTAACCCTATCAGAACACCAAATTTTTACTTATTGCCAAAAATTCATAAACCTAATAATCCAGGAAGACCGATAGTAGCTAGTTTTAACTCACCCACAGAAAGAATTTCAGCTTTTGTCGATTACTTTCTACAGCCATTTGTAAAAAATCTAAAGTCACACATTAAAGATAGTTACCATTTCATCGAGATTCTAAAAAATACCACAATTCCTAAGACTGACAACTTATTACTTGTTACAATTGACGCTGTCTCTCTTTATACTAATATTCCCCATGATTTAGGCTTAGAAGCGATTTCCCATTACCTTAATCAAAGGCCCAGCCCCCAAATTCCTTCTACAAATTTTCTTTGTAAGTTGGCTGAATTCGTCCTCACTAAGAATGCTTTTTCTTTTGAGGATGAATTTTATCTCCAAATTAAAGGTACAGCAATGGGAACAAGAATGGCTCCTTCTTATGCGAATCTTTTCATGGGGTTATTAGAAAATAAATTTCTTCTTACTCAAAATTTACAACCACTAATGTGGTATAGGTTTATTGATGATATTATATTGTTTTGGCCACATGGACATGACACACTCACTGACTTCCTTACAGATTTAAATAATTTCGGACCCTTAGATTTTACATATACTATATCAGAAAATCAAATTACATTCTTAGACGTTGATCTAACTCTATCCGAAGGCACCATTAAAACTGCAATTCATATAAAACCTACAAACAAAGAGCAATACCTACATTTCGATAGCTGTCATCCGTTTCATACCAAAAAGTCAATTCCATATTCAATGTCCATTCGCGGTCACCGTTTAATTAATAATAAAGAAAATCTAGATAAGTACCTTTCTAATCTTAAAAAATCACTAATAGAAAGAAATTATCCTGCCTCTTTGTTAGATAAAAATATAATAAATTCCGAAACAAAATTTTCACCTAAACCTAAATTGGTGTCAAATTTAAATCAAAATAAAATCTTTCTAAGTACTACTTATTTTCCTGGCACTGAGAAACTGCGACCAATTTTAGCAGATTTATTCCCTATTATAGCTAACGACCCATCAACCAAAGGTTTATTAGATATACCACCAATTTTATCATTTCGAAAACCTCCTAATTTAAAATCAATACTTAATAAAAATAATCGAAATTATCTTAGTACTAACAAAAATTTGGGCCTACAGCCTTGCGGTCGATCACGTTGTAAAACATGTCCTTTATTAGATCGAAGCATTTATTTTACTAGTCCTAACACTCCCAACAGTTACAGAGTTCCTTTTAATAGTAGTTGCATTTCAAAAAATATTGTATATCAATTACTTTGCCAGACCTGCAATGCATTTTATATTGGGGAAACAACTACACCTCTTAGCATTAGGTTAAATAATCACAGGGCCAGCGTAGGCAATGAAAGTCAACTTCCAATAGCATTGCATGCTAAGGCACACAATTTAACTTTTGATAATTGTTTTAAAGTAAAAATTATTAAGTGCCTTGGCGATAACGCTAAAGAAAGAGACGTTAAATCTTGGGAGTTGGCTTTTATAAATATTTTAGGCGCTTGCAAGGGTCCCGGTCTGAATAGGCAAAATTAATACAGTAATTATATTTGTTCAGACATATTCATTAAAAGCTTATTAATATTTTTCATTTAAAAATCATTAATAATAATGTTTTTCAAGGTCGGTTATAGTGCATTTATAACGATATTGCAAAATATTATTAACCCATTTCTCTATGTTCAGTTTTTTTTAAATTTAAATTTTGAAAAAATTGTTCTATCAGAAATGTCATAGAGATGAATACGACTAGTGTCGAAATATTCTCAATCATATAATTTCTTCTAAAATAAGTTACTAACATCCATTTCTGTTACAGAAACCATCCTCCTATACGTATTACATCCAAGGGCATACAGTAATTCGGCTGCAATAACTAAGAACATCATAGGTTATCAATTGCGGAAACAGGTGCCGCTGCCCTAAGTATTTAAAGAGGACATTAACTATCGTTTAAATGTTTCTGGTCCACCAGGACCCCAGATAAGTAACTTTTCATGAATCTAATTTTATATATTATTGAAAATAATTTAAAAAAATTTACACACTTAAAATATCAAAATATAAACAATTTTACACTTTTTACTTACTTATTTTGCTATCACATGTATCACTATGAACGAATATAATTATTGGTTAAATCAGGTTAATTATCATTCTCGTAAAGCATCACAATTTACAGGACATGTAGAATATCTGTCAAAATGTCTAAATAATCATATATGTCCCAAAGGGTTAATACCTAAATTTCCTTTCTCAGCTATAAGTCCAGAAATCCAATATAATTTCCACACTTTAAGGTTTAATTATGCAATGGAGATTACATTTGTTTTACACAATGAATACAAAGTTTTGGTAGATAAACATTTAAGGTCTCTTATATATTATGTTGATTTGATAGAAATGTATTCTCCAATGCATTATATATATGCTAGTGAAATAGTTAGCAGTTCTGTAATTGATTTAAACAATATTAGGCTAAAACACGAAAATAAGTTTCATAATTTACAAATTTTTCACAAAATCAACAACTCTACACAACAAAATTATACAAGATATAATTCAAATCCTGTTTCAAATTATAACAATAACGAAAACATTCCCTTATATTCATCACAAAACAAATTCTCAGCTAATCGTCATTTTATAAACAATTATTCTAATGCAGATATGCATCCCGAACCTACACAAGTTCCTTTAGAAATCCCAATTATTGAAAATTTGATATCATCAGTTACAAATTCTAATGCTGCACAGGTTCCTATAAATACCGATAGACTTGTCGTAAAAAACTTGTCCTCAAAAATTATAAACCATAATGAATATTCAGTTTTATCTAAAGGGCTAAATTTCACACCAACTCCCAAAGTTGACCATTTCAGTTTTGGAAATGATATAGCAAAATTTTGTCGTAATTTGAGATGGCGTGAGTTTTGGCATTCAAGGGACAAAAATGGTAATAATAGTAAATTACATGACGCACTGGCAAAATTTCGACAATATTCTAATAAAGAGCCACCCTCTCTTCCAAAAAATCATCCTGTAGAAATATTTATTACAGTTTTAATGAACAAAGTTACACAACCAACATTTTTAAACAGCCTCAAACCTACACCTAACTTAACATCTGATGAACTTTCAGCTCTTAACAATCTAAGCAAAGATACCAATATCATCATTTTGCCAGCTGATAAAGGTTCAACTACAGTCATCCTTAATAAAACAGACTATGTAGCTGAAGGTTTGAGGCAACTCAGAGACGAAACTTCCTATAAAAAATTATATAGTGATCCGAATCAAAATTTTGCTAATACAATAAAAAAATATATTGAACAACAAAAAACCATTGAAAAATTATCAGATGAAGATGTTAACACTTTAATTCCTAACCCTATCAGAACACCAAATTTTTACTTATTGCCAAAAATTCATAAACCTAATAATCCAGGAAGACCGATAGTAGCTAGTTTTAACTCACCCACAGAAAGAATTTCAGCTTTTGTCGATTACTTTCTACAGCCATTTGTAAAAAATCTAAAGTCACACATTAAAGATAGTTACCATTTCATCGAGATTCTAAAAAATACCACAATTCCTAAGACTGACAACTTATTACTTGTTACAATTGACGCTGTCTCTCTTTATACTAATATTCCCCATGATTTAGGCTTAGAAGCGATTTCCCATTACCTTAATCAAAGGCCCAGCCCCCAAATTCCTTCTACAAATTTTCTTTGTAAGTTGGCTGAATTCGTCCTCACTAAGAATGCTTTTTCTTTTGAGGATGAATTTTATCTCCAAATTAAAGGTACAGCAATGGGAACAAGAATGGCTCCTTCTTATGCGAATCTTTTCATGGGGTTATTAGAAAATAAATTTCTTCTTACTCAAAATTTACAACCACTAATGTGGTATAGGTTTATTGATGATATTATATTGTTTTGGCCACATGGACATGACACACTCACTGACTTCCTTACAGATTTAAATAATTTCGGACCCTTAGATTTTACATATACTATATCAGAAAATCAAATTACATTCTTAGACGTTGATCTAACTCTATCCGAAGGCACCATTAAAACTGCAATTCATATAAAACCTACAAACAAAGAGCAATACCTACATTTCGATAGCTGTCATCCGTTTCATACCAAAAAGTCAATTCCATATTCAATGTCCATTCGCGGTCACCGTTTAATTAATAATAAAGAAAATCTAGATAAGTACCTTTCTAATCTTAAAAAATCACTAATAGAAAGAAATTATCCTGCCTCTTTGTTAGATAAAAATATAATAAATTCCGAAACAAAATTTTCACCTAAACCTAAATTGGTGTCAAATTTAAATCAAAATAAAATCTTTCTAAGTACTACTTATTTTCCTGGCACTGAGAAACTGCGACCAATTTTAGCAGATTTATTCCCTATTATAGCTAACGACCCATCAACCAAAGGTTTATTAGATATACCACCAATTTTATCATTTCGAAAACCTCCTAATTTAAAATCAATACTTAATAAAAATAATCGAAATTATCTTAGTACTAACAAAAATTTGGGCCTACAGCCTTGCGGTCGATCACGTTGTAAAACATGTCCTTTATTAGATCGAAGCATTTATTTTACTAGTCCTAACACTCCCAACAGTTACAGAGTTCCTTTTAATAGTAGTTGCATTTCAAAAAATATTGTATATCAATTACTTTGCCAGACCTGCAATGCATTTTATATTGGGGAAACAACTACACCTCTTAGCATTAGGTTAAATAATCACAGGGCCAGCGTAGGCAATGAAAGTCAACTTCCAATAGCATTGCATGCTAAGGCACACAATTTAACTTTTGATAATTGTTTTAAAGTAAAAATTATTAAGTGCCTTGGCGATAACGCTAAAGAAAGAGACGTTAAATCTTGGGAGTTGGCTTTTATAAATATTTTAGGCGCTTGCAAGGGTCCCGGTCTGAATAGGCAAAATTAATACAGTAATTATATTTGTTCAGACATATTCATTAAAAGCTTATTAATATTTTTCATTTAAAAATCATTAATAATAATGTTTTTCAAGGTCGGTTATAGTGCATTTATAACGATATTGCAAAATATTATTAACCCATTTCTCTATGTTCAGTTTTTTTTAAATTTAAATTTTGAAAAAATTGTTCTATCAGAAATGTCATAGAGATGAATACGACTAGTGTCGAAATATTCTCAATCATATAATTTCTTCTAAAATAAGTTACTAACATCCATTTCTGTTACAGAAACCATCCTCCTATACGTATTACATCCAAGGGCATACAGTAATTCGGCTGCAATAACTAAGAACATCATAGGTTATCAATTGCGGAAACAGGTGCCGCTGCCCTAAGTATTTAAAGAGGACATTAACTATCGTTTAAATGTTTCTGGTCCACCAGGACCCCAGATAAGTAACTTTTCATGAATCTAATTTTATATATTATTGAAAATTATATATATATATATATATATATATATATATATATATATATATATATATATATATATATATATATATATATATATATATATAAATGAATCGCCGTGCGTTAGTCTCGCAAGATCTCGGAAATGATATATATATATATATATATATATATATATATATATATATATATATATATATATATATATATATATATATATATATATATATATATATATATATATATATATATATATATATATATATATATATATATATATATATATATATATATATATATATATATATATATATATATATATATAAATGAATCGCCGTGCGTTAGTCTCGCAAGATCTCGGAAATGACTCGACCAATTTGAATTATTTGTTTTTGTTTTGTTTTTGTTTGTTTGCATTGATTCAGGGGTGGTTTAAAAAAAACTCAAAGAAACAACTGAAAATCTAAAAAATCGAAATTGGTCATTTTGGGAAATGGGCCACTTTCAATAGATGGCGTTCGCGGCGATCCATAACTTATTTATTACGTGCGATTGTGTAAAATTTTAAAAAGTCGAAAAGTCGAAAAAGTCGAAAGAGTCAAAAGAGTCGAAAAAGTAAAAAAAGTCAAAATAGTCAGAAAAGTCGGAAAAATCGAAAAAGTCGGAAAAGTCGGAAAAGCCGGAAAAGTCGGAAAAATCGATAAAGTATTTATACTTCATCATGTAAATTAAATACATTTTAATTACGACGACTTTCATTTAATCACCAAACGAAACTCAAACCGTACATGATTCGGCCATATTATAGATTTCAATTAATTGGATTTGGAAGGTTGATTAGGGCCAATAAACGCTTATAAAGAGTTACAATCAAATCAATTTTAGGTGGTACGAAGTTCACCGG